>JANPWX010000480.1:5295703-5308341 GCA_024734555.1 Trochalopteron elliotii
GTGCGGGACGCGACGGGGCGGGCGGCTGTCGGGGTAACGCGGGGTTCGCGGCGGGTTTCTGGCAGCATCACCCCGGGGGCGTCGCGAGCAGCCGGCGGGGATGCCGGGGCTGGATGCCGGCGTCGTTGCGGATGGCCGTCGTCGTCGTCGTCGCTCGGGTTGGCCGTCGGAGCCGGTGGGGTCGGCGCTGCCGTTGTTCGGGCTGGCTGCTGCGGTCCTGCCCAGCGTGGGAGCCCGGCATTTGGAGCAGCCTTTCTGGGGCCGAACGGGGCCGAATGGATCTTGCTTGGCGCGAGGTGGTCGTCGGGCGCGATGTATTTTGGACGCCCCACCTGAGAGTGCCTCGCTGCTTGCGGTGCCGTTGCCTGAAGCCCTGGCAGCATCAAGGGCATCCCATCATCATCCTGTGTTTAGCAGGCACGGTGCGTGCTGCCCGCTGGGCAGCCTCGTGGGTTCGCAGTGTTGCTTGCCAGCGCTCCCAAACTGTCACCCACTCTCCATTGAGTTGTGGTTTCCTCGCTCTGCTGCTACGTCCCTGCTCCCCGAGATTATTACGTAACCCTGCTCTGGTCGCTGGCGTGCTGTGTGCATTCTGCCCCGTTTCACTGCCTCCATTTCTTCCCACACATGTTCATTTTATTAGTGTTCTCCAAGACCCATTCTCAGGCTGTGTCTCTCTCCCCTAAATGGAGAGACCAGTCTTATTTTGAACCCACAAGCCGGCTTAGAAAATGGTTGGATCTGTTTGCAAAGCATTAAAATGGAGGCTAGACCCTGCCTGAAAAACAATTTACCCTGCTTGAGAGAAAGGCATTTCAGTCTGCTTCTTTCATTCATTATCTTCAAACCTCACATGATTTCTTATTGATCCTTCTAATTATTATTTCAAGATGCTGTAGCAGGCAGACACACGGGAATCAATGGGAATTCTCTCCTCCTCTGCTCTCGGCAAACACAACCCTCTTCTTCCCTTCCTCTATTTTTTCTTCATTACTGTCTCGGTCTGTAGCTCTGGTTGAAATAATTAGATTCATAGCTGATAGCTCAGATGATATTTACAGAAGGCACCAAAAACCCCAGCCACCTTCCTATGAGCCTGCTCCTGCTTTCTCTCTCTTTCTCTGCCACTCTTTGCGTCAAAATCAGCCTCATCTCTCTCTCGCCTGCTGATTCCTGGCAAGCATTCTTCCATCTTTCCTCCACTATCTCTTTCCTTCCCTCCATCCAAAGCAGCTAGCTCGGGGGGCAGAAAATCAAAGCACGTTTGCTCCTTCCTTTCTACTCCTGCTTGCATGAAAGGTCCGGCCCAGTATTCCTGGTAAGACGATTGCAAGCAGTGTGAGAAGGAAGTGATGCCAGCTGCATTGCTGCCGTGGCAGGCTGGGCAGGGGAGCCTTTCATGTTTTTTGCAATGGTGGAAGAGAAATCATTGTCTCTTTGTGGTGCTGCCATGGAGCTTGGGCTGCTCGGAGAGTCAGTGTTGGGAATCTCTGCTCTGCCTTTGCCTTTCTGAATGTGAAAAAAAAGAAAAAGAAAATCAAAAGCTCCTCGCGGCATTTGCGAGCAACAGAGGATGCCAGTGTTTGAGGCTGTGTGAGCATAGCAGGGTCTGCATGTAGAATATGACGTGTGTGGTATGTGCACTGCCTGTATCAGAGCAGGCAGCAGCTCCCTGGTGTGGAGCAAATAAATGTATGCCGTGAGTAAAGCGTTGCAGCAAACGCCTCGGCAACGCTCTCCTCCTGATCCAAGGGTGCAAACTGCCTGAGCCCCGAGGAATCCATGTTCTGCCCAGCCCAGTGGTGGGCAGAGGGACAAAAGGTGGTAACATGGAAACATCTAGGCATGGCTGCTGCCCAGGCAAGCAGGTCCAGTTGGCTCTGGGAGGCCGGGAGATGTTGGGCTCTGGGTAGATTTGGCTGGAGGTTGCAGATGCAAAGCAGTCTCCTTCACAGGCTGCCTCCGTGTCCAGGAGAGCCTTGGCTGGAGGCAGGGCTGCCATTTTTCAGGGCTGCCCCTTTAAATGAGCTCACTGTCCCTGAAAGCACTCCCAGCAGCTGAGGTGGGAAGGGGTGCATGGACCAGGAGGCTTTCCCGGGTAAGCAGGGATCTGTTAACCCCCTGGGGAGCTTCACCACCTCTCATTTAAGCATTTTTTTCTCCCCTTGCTTCTTCATGCAAGCAGAGGAGCGTGTGCTAGTGCTGTGACACCAGAAACGTGCCCACAAGTTGCATATGGTAGTGTATGTTCTCTGACATCATGGCATACTCACAGACCCTGTGTGCAGCTCCACGGCATGTGAGACGTGCCCACACGTGCTGCCCAACACACGGCACGGTCCCAACGTCAACCTGCACCTCCTCCCACCTCCAGCCCCTGTCTGTTCTCCCCTCCTGCCTCTCCCCTTCTCTAGGACACATTTTAGCTTGCTCAGGCAATGCCAGTAACTGAGAACCCCCAATCCTCACCAGAGGGAGGGAGGAAATCCCTGAGGTCTAGGTATCTCATATCTTTTTTGCTTTGCTTTCCTTCTCCCCTCTGAGATCTCTTCCATTTCTTTTCCCTTATCCATCCATGTTCCCTGCTCATTAGTTCCTGGTCCCTGCACTTGGTGTCATTGCTGTCCTCCATTGTTTGCATCACTATCCCTCCCGTTGGCCCTGTGCCCTCCTTGTCCCCCTTTGCTCTCTGGTGGGGGACTCAATTCCTCCCCTGCCAGACTGGGGTGACAGGAGGACTCTTGGCTTAGGGGGAGGAACAGCAGTGTGATCCAGGGAAGCATCCCTGATGTGCAGCACTGGACGAACAGACTGCTCAAACCCCTCCTCTGCCTGCACAGTGACGCCCACGGCCTCTCAGGAGAGGGGTGCTCAGCTGCCTGGCCATGCCCAAGCCCTTTCTCCAGCACTGCTCCAAGAGCTGAGGGTCCAGAAGTAGCACCTTTCCCTCCCACAGGGAATGTCCAGCCCTGAGTCTTAGTTGAGCCTAAAGACCCTGGTGCCAGGCACAGTGACCAGGGCGAGGCTCCCCCATGAGGGTCCTGAGGGTGTCACCAGCATTTTCATGTGAATTTCAGGTCTCTGGGGCATGGGCTGGGGAAGGAGCCCAGGGCAGTGCAGTTCCCTGGCATGTGGTGAGGATGTGCCCTCTGTCCCCAGGGCTGCCCCAGGTTTGCTGGCCCTGCTTGGCCAGGAATGCAAAGTCCTGCTGCCCCCCTTTCTGTGGTCCTTTTCTCCCTCTTGGGAGGATGAGGGTGCAGGGGGGAGTTGGAGCAGCATTGCAATGAGACATTGACCACCTGCAAATGCCCAGAGTATGCCAGGCTTGTGTGGCCTCCACCCCTGGCAGAAGTGTTTCATGGCCAGGCAGGTGGAGGAGTGGGACAGATCTTCCCTGCCCGCCCTCAGCAGTGAGTGTTTCACTGATTTTCAGGGGTGGTTTCTGATGCACAAACGTTGCTGGTTGAGTTCCTCCCATGCCCTGAGCAATTAACTGCAGTAGGTGGGCACAGGACAGCACATCTTGGCCAAAGCACCAGCCTTTGCTGAGCCTTCAGGTGATGCTGGGCTTGAGGCTCCTGTCTCTTGGGGCATGGGTGGCACGGGGAGGAAAGAGCCTTGGAAAAACTGTGGGGGTTCAGGCCAGGTTTCTGTGTGATGAGCAGGTGTGGCTGGAAGGAAAGGAGGGAGAGCACAAAGGGGGGCAGGCAGGTAGCCAAATACAGGTTGCTTTGTGGGAAATGGCTGAAGCCCCAGATGTTCCCTGGGGAGGTGCGAGGGAGGGTGAGAGGAACAGGGTGCCGGGGACATGGAGGCAGTGGAGGTGGTGAGGTTGGCAGGGTGATGTTGCTATGGCTACTCCCGTGCTATTCATAGAAGAAATTAGCTAAATCTTTGCACTGAAACGTGGAGGAGGAGAGAGGAGGAAGGCGTTCTCTGTGTTTGGAGGGAAGGAGAGAAGCCAAAACAGGAAGGGGGTGAAGTTTTCCTTCTTTTCTCTGTGCCTGCACCGGGGAGGGGCATTTCAGGGAAGCACCGCTGCCTGAGCTGCCCAGCGCTGGCAGGACGTGGAAGGATTCAGGCAGAGAGGAGCTGTCCCATGGGAAAGCTCCCCCTGCAGAGCTTCCACACAGAGCCCCACATGGCAGGATGAGTTCTGTATTGTGCCAGGAGCACAGGAGACATCCTCTTAATTAAAGACAGCCAATCTGTGAAAGGTATTTTTGGCAACCTAAATGTAGATGCAACTGTAGTGAAACTTGTCCTTTTCATCTGGCTCCATTGCTGAACACAGTGCTTGCCTGTTCCTGGTCCCACCCATCTCTGTGGTCACTGGTGGTCCCCCTGTCCTCCCTCCACCTCCAGCATCTCTTCCAGCACGTCCCTCTGCCAGCCGGAGTCCCAGAAGTCTTCCCTCTCCCTCACTCCTCATCACACCCCACTCCCTCGTGAGAGTTTGATTCCCCTTCCACAGACCTGTTTGTCACCTCCTCACTCACGATGTGTAAATCTGCGTGTCTGTTCCTAATATATCCCCCTCCATCTGATCTCACCTCTCAGCTTGTTTCTTGGGCATCTCCATCTGGTGATCCTGCCGTCATCACCCAGTTGAGTTGCTATAACCAGGTACTGAGCTGCTCTCCTTCCCCCAAGCCCAGCCTCACACCCAGCCTCGCACCCGCCCTCGGCCCCTTGCCCCATGGGGAGAAGCTGATTTTTCTGATGGTCTTGATGTTCCTTTCCTGCCCCTCAGATGAAATCAAGGCCTAGATAGTGCTTTTTTAAAGTCACCCCTCTTTCCCTGTGCCTCTCGTGGGAAAACCTTAACACACAGATGCTGAGTGAGGTGGTTCTCCTCACCCGCCCTGGAGCATCCCATGTCCTGCTGTCACCCATCCCCTGGATGAGGAGGGTCAGATGTTCTCAGTGCTGCTTCACAAAACATGCTGAATTCATTTAGGAGTTGACAGCTGAGAACGTTTTTCTCCTTAGTTTATTTATTCACTCACCTGTAAGACATTCCTCCCTTTCTTTGGGCACGTGATTCCCTTGAACAAGGGTTGTACACTTGTGCTTGTTGGCTTTTCTGACTCATCCCTTTAATACAGTAAGGGATAATGCTGGAATTAGACAAGTGAGTTGAAGGACTGAGCTTAGCTCCTCTCCAGCTGGATTACTGGCTGCTGCCTGCCAGCCAGCCCAGATGTGCAGCCTGCAGCCCTAGAGCTGTGCCTGGCTGCTGGGGTTGGGGTCTTGAGCTGCTGGAGGGACCCTTGGAGCAGCCCAGGGAGAGGTGCTGGAGCTGGTGTCTGAACTGGATGTGCTGGAGATGTAGCTACTGCTCTAAAGGCAGCATCTGAAGCCACACAGGTGGGAGAGACCTCATCAATGCAACATGTGGAAGAAGAGCAAAGTACCTGCTAGAAATGGGAGGATATGGCCCTGCCACGCTGCTGGAGGAGGAGGAGGAGGTGGTGGAGAGTGCATTGGTGAGGCATGCAGGGCTGAGCACGGGCATGTTTCAGCAGGGGTGTGTGCAATGTGGAGGATGTTGCTCCTGGTGAAGAATCTGGGGGCAGCAGGGAGCTCATCAGCCTCCAGTGTGACAGCACCTGCTGTCATTCCTGCTGGAGAGATGTCCCGTGCCCCCATGACTGCACTTCCCACCAGCTCCTCCGCCGCGAGTGGAACCTGCCTGAGTCCAGTCCTGACCCATGCCAGGGGTTCAGCAGGGATCTGCTGGCCATCCTCAGGGTGTACAGTCCCACGGGGGGTTGGATGAGAGGGGAACAGCTGTCCCAGAGGCCCAATCCGGGTACCCTGGGTGCAGAGGAGGGTGGGAGGAGGAAGCAAAGCAGAAGCTGTCACTGTTCCTGGAGAGTTGCCTTGTTCGGGTAAGCCCCTCGGCACGTCGTGTGCTATTATGGGAGGAGAGAAGCTTCCGTTCCTTCCAGAGCTGTGAATGCTCATTTAGAGAGGGGAAGTCATTAAGACTAATCAGGACGTAATCAGGGCCGCGGTGATGTGCCGGGCGCCCGCTGAGCACAGCCCGGTGCAGGATGCTCTCCAAGGGGCCGTGAGCTCTGGGTGCCAGGGGAGAGCAGCTCCAGCACTGCTCTGTGCTGGGGCACCAGGAGCTCAGTGTGGGGGTGAAAGGGGCTCTGTCTGCCACCCCAAACCCTGCGTGCTCCAGCGAGCAGCTGTGATTCAGGGCTGGGTGTAACCCTTGCTGCGAGGTTGTGCCAGCGCCGTGGGTGCAGTGGGCTGTGTTAATGCTCACAGCTGGTTTTAACACATGCAAAGATGGGATGATGTAGGGAGTCCTCAAGGGCCCTCGCTGCAAATCCAGCAATATGCTGTGAGCATGTATCAGGGACTTAGAGATGAAAACTTTTAATACAGCATTTAACAAGTCCGGAATACCTGAATTTGGAATGAAATTCACGGTTTAGCTTGCAGAGCTCGTTTGATGAGGCGTGTGGAAGAATTGCTCCAAGGGCATAATTATTTTGGGGAACATGTAGTGCTTCAGAGCACCCCAGACCAGGCCCTAGATACCTTCTTGTCACCTTTGTATTAACTGGAATTTATCTTGAATCTCTGTTGATGGATCTTGGTTTCCTTTCTTTCCCACAGAAACAGGTTTCTTAACACTTGTTAACTGGGTGTACACTGGAACTTACTGAAAAGAAGAAATTAGGATATTTGAATCCCAGGAACCAAAAAAAATCTTCATTTTAACACTGCTCCTTATTCCTTTTTTCCCCTAAACATATGTATTTGTCTGAGAGGAAGATAAAAGCATGCAACTCTTTCAGATAATGACAACTCTTCCTGTGTAAAAAGGAATCAAGTCAATTTTATTTGGTACCGCCAGGTCAAAGAGAAGCTACTGAAGCCCAGCAGCTCTGCAAATTGGGTCACTTATTTTAGTGGGCTGAGCCTGGAACAGGATGTCTAACTTTCAAGTTTGAACACCCTGGCCTTAATGGTTTCTAAATGGAAACTTAGATTCGACAGAGCTTCTGTTGGGAAGCTTTCTTCCTTCGCCACTGAGTCAAGGCTTTTTCCAATCCCTATTTAAGCAACTCTTTAAAAAAAAAGAAAAAAAAAAAGGCACCAAAACAAAGGTTAAGCCTTCAGTAGCTGCTTGTGTTCACATTACACTTTGGGCACTTCAGTGGCTTTGCCAAAGATCCTTGTGACCAGGCACCTTTCAAGTCCCGTGCTCCCTGTTTCCGGATGGCCACAGTGCTTTGAGCCAGAGCCGAGGTGCTGCCATGGGGCAGGGACTCTGCTGCCACATCCCCAGAGCCTGCTCCTGCCACCAAAACAGCCCAGCTTGGACATCTCCCAGAGCCAGCCTGGGGAGAAGGGCTGTTCTTGCTTGCAGGCCACCAGGCTGGCCGGGAGCCGAGCACAGGGACACAGGCAGCAGCTGGCACCTGGCTGGATGGGACTGACACAGTGGGTGCAGGCACCTGCAAGCTCCACAGTCAGCCCCAGCATCGTTTCCTGCCTCACTGATGCCATGTTTTGAGCTGTGCAGGAGGGCAGGGGCTCAGCCTGTCCTCCCCTTCATGCAGGCACACTGTTGGATCATGTCCTGCCCCTGCTCAAACCGTGTCAGCCAACAGGTTGCTCTTGCAGGAGGGGAGAAAAAGTGCAGAGAGAGTTACTTTATCCAGCCCAGTTAAAAGGGAAGATGATTCATCTCTGGCCAAGAGCTTCTTCAGCCTCCAAAAGTTTCCATCCTCTCTTTTCTTTTGCTCCCTTTCCCTGTCCCAGCCTGTGTGAGCCCTGAAGGATCAACTCTCCCTCACAGGTCTCCAGCTCTGTCAATGATCCCAAGCAACCTTAGCTCTGGCTGCCACGTAAAGCTCAGGAAAACAAAGAGAGATGAGCACAGGCATCTGTGAGGATGGGACCAGCCCTGGCAGCAGTGTGGTACCTCTCCCCTTGAGAATGGAAGGGTTAGGTCAAAGCATGGATTTGGTCTTGAGATGCCAGAAAAGCCCTGTATCTCATGGGCCAGCTGGGAGCAGGCTTCAGTCTGGGAAGGGATGTGCCATGGAGGATTGAGGGGGCTTCCCTGGGCACAGCCAGGTGAAAACCAAGGGGGTCTATGGGGAGCCAGGAGCAACCTGGAGGGAAGATGCCAGCACCTCTCTGCTCTACACACCTGCTCTCTGGCAGGGGCAGAGCCAAGACTCATCCCCTCCTTGCCTCAGGGAGCCTCAAGAGTGGGCTTCTGTCTGGCCTTGACCTCAAGGATACTGTGGAGTGTTGCCAGAAAGACACAAAGAACCACACTCACATTGTCCAGTTGTGAGACAAGAAAGAAAAAGTTTGTTTTGGGTTTAAAGAGGGTTTGGACTTTGACCAGCAATTGGGGGACAAGGTTGACACCTCTCTGATCCCACTGGTCAAACCAGAAGTCTATCAATTTGTCTATCAAGGAATGCATGATTTACAAAACATCACTCTTTGTTTAGGTTACCATGCGTGAGAAAACTCCAGTACAGAATGTAAACATCAGAAGGCTGAAAAATCAGGTGGACAGTGGAGGAGCTGTGTCCTCTCAGGTGCAGTGGGAGAGTGTTGGGCTCTGGCTTGGTGCAGGAATAGCCCAACATTGGGAAAAGCAGCATCTGGGCACAGGGCAGGCAGGCCTGGCACAAAGCAGATGAGCGTGTCAGTGCTCATCAGGGTGAGCAGCAGTGAGCACGGGCTCTCCCTGTGTGCTGTGCAGGCAGGACCTGAGCTTGTTCCTGTGAAATTAATTCATCAGCTCGGTACAAACCTGCTCCCCACAGCAGCAGGAGCCTGGTGGTGTCTGGGCACCCTGCAGCCAACCCTGCTGGCATGGCAGCATCACATCACCCTCAGTGTCCCCGAGCCAGTACCTGCTTGTTCACAGCCAAAACTTGACACAGTTGGGTCCTGCAACACAGCAGCTGCTTTCATAGCTGTAAATGCACAGCTTTCTCCATGGTTTAACACCCTTAAAAAAAAAATCAAAGCAGATGGAGCTGGACTACAAGCAGCTCAGTGTCGGCCCTGATTAGATAATTCTGTTGGGCATTTCCCCACTTGTGACCTCTGCCCCTGAGAGCTTTTAAAGGGATGTAAAGGCCGAATTTCACTTATCTCCAGAGTCATTTCCTTCTGAGTGCTACTATTATACCTCAGATGATATGAAACAAAGGATATTAAAAGACAGATTGAATTTTCGCTCTGATCCAGTGTGGGGAAATAAAGGAGTTAAATGAGTACTTTGCTTCTCATGCATTAGCCCAGTGTCTCAAGCAGTCCCTCTGCCCTGCACATTCCTCCTTGCATGACACATGGGGCACACCAGCCTCCTGCAGAGAGCAGCTCTGTGTGTTAGGCCTGGCATTTGGCATCTGGAGCCTGCTGTAATTCTCTTTGCTGGTTAAGATGGAAGTGTGTTTATATGTAATCACAATCCCATTGCCCTTGTCCTGGGACATCTGTAGAATGTATATTTTGCCTCCAGGAGGTACCTGGCCTCTGTGGGCTGGCCCCCATGCCGATTCTGTGGAGGGTGTGAGGCTTTGGCAAAGCTTTGGGATCTCAGTTCTGGAGACATTATCTTGAACTTTCATTTCAGAGTCTCCCTGTCCAGCTCCTGTGTGCCAGCCCTGAGAGCAGTGCTCAGGGAAATGCCACAGGGCAGGACTCAATCCTCAGCAGCAGGCTAGTGAACCTCCTCCCTTTGCACATAATGGCAGCTTTTCTTTTGCTTGGAAGTTTTGGAAAATCATCATATTTTGCAATTCCTATCTTTGTGACAACAGACGACAGCAGTGGAAACTGAGGTGAGGGGTGATACCTGTCGATGTTTGGTGCTCCCAGGTGACTGTGTTAGTGTCACTGGGCTGCCAGGGCTCACATGGAGCCCAAATAGCAGCAGTCCCTCTCAGATCACTACCCAGAGGGGACATCTGAGTGTTTCTGAAAGGCCACATCCTATGCCTGAGATTTTTCCCGAGCACTGCTGGCCTGCCTGGCTGCTCCCTGCACGTGCTGCAGTGGAATTGCTGCAGCCTGTAGAGGAGGACACATCCCCTCTGCCCTGAATAGACCCACAGCCTCCTCCTGGCTGGACTGGCTCCCTCTCTGGGGGCTGCCTGGGGCAGATTGCTGCTCCCTCCATCAGCACCTGGGCTGTGGCTGCCACTAGGACTGTCATGCAGAGCTCAGTGAATGCAAGACTCTGCTTCACTCAGCCCCCATGAGACCAGAGAGCTCTTGAATCCTGACCTTCAAACTTCCTCCCCCTTCACCATGGTTCCCTTTGACTCCTGTTGCTGCCCAGATTTTCTCAACAGCTGTCCTCTGCCTCTCTGGCTTTGTGCCCAGATCAATCTCTCTGCATCTGTGCAGTGCCCTCCTCATTCCCCAAGGTCCTCCTTGAGTCCCTCCATCCCCTGACACCAAGTGCCTCTGCCTGATGGAGAGAGTTCAGGGCACTTCCAGCTCCACTGGGCTTTGGTGATCCTGCTGCCATGGAGTGAGCACTGCAGGACCTGGAGCTCTTCTCTCTCCATTTGCAAACCCCTCCAAGCACAAATAGGGCCTGGTAAATAATATTGTGATGAAGGGGTTTAGATGGAAGAGATCTGACAGCCCCCATTGAATATGATCTGAATGCACAGCCCTGTTCCCTCTCCTCCCTGCATGCAGCAAACTCCTGCTCCTTAGGGCATAAATTACTTACCATTCCCTATAGAATTGAGGGCATGGTTAATTCACCAGCATGTTCCTGCTGCCCAGCAAAAAATTATGACACTCTCTCTCCTCCCCTGGCTAGCAGAGCTGCTCAGTACCTCTGCCTGATTGGTGGAGAGGGAGGCAAAAGCTTTTTTTTTCGTTTTTATATGCAGATCCTCTGCTTATTTCTGGGTCGTAGGTCTTGTCTGTCTCTTCAGTAGGACAGGCAAAGTGCAAATATTGAAATATTTGGAAGTGGAAGTCAGAACTAATGGCCAAACACCTTTCTTGTAGTAGTTGGAATAGCTGGTCACAGGAGGCAAGTGGGGATTTCCTGGTCTGAGTTCCTCCTGACCACGTGTGACTTTGTTTTAGAGCAGCAACTCACATTCGGTATCTCCTGGGTCCCATCTGGAGCCTGAGTGGGAAATTGTGCTCCTAGCAGTATTTTGAGATGTAAAAAATCACTAGTGTGGAATGGCTGTGGAGGATGCTCAGTGCACAGGGAGCAGGCTAAACAAAATGTGTCCTTAGGGCTCACCACCGTGTGAGCAAGGCAATGTGATCTGTGATTTTTGGGCTATTATTAATTCAACAAAGAATGCAGTGGGGCTCAGTGGAGGACTGGGGCTGGACCTGCAAAAGCCTCTATAACATTATTATATGGAGCACTTCTCCCTGGGAGGGATCCAGAGCATCATTTGTGGAGTTGAATTCTTTTTATAAATCATGATGGGCACGTGATGGGCGACAATCACTTAGGCTGCCTCTTCTGCATCCTTCCTGGAAATTCATCTAATAAGAGCTGGCCTCTGCCTGTTCAAACCTTGATGTGTTACTGGTTGTTAATTGCTGGCAGTAGAAGTGCTTCTTTTCTGCCTTGAAATGTGGAATCCCTTCCTAGAATTGCACTGGGGACTAATAAAAGCCACTGCCAGGTTTAATATATTCTATTTCTCAAATTATCTGGATTAAATACAAGGACTGTGTACTGCCAGAGAGGGGATATTCCCAGTTTAACATTGCTTCTGGGCCTTGGAGATCCCAAGACACTGGACCTGAAAATTGTGATTCTCTTTTGAGTGGGGGAAGGGCTTGGCAGGAGTGCTTGGAAGTGGTCATATTTGCCTGAGTTAGAGAATTAATTGCCATAAAAACTATGGTTTTGTAACCAATAGTTACAGCTGCAGGAAAGATCAGAAAGCATCTGAATAAATCAAATTAACTACCTCCTGCTCCATCCATATGAGAGCAGAACCTTCCAGGGCAGGATTTAAACCACAGTCTGGTTGGCCCTTAACTCTCTCATGCACTAATTGAGGAGAGTGAATAGTTTAGAAATAGGGTCAACTGAGACAGGACATGGTGGGATTACCATGCTGGGTTATGGGGGAGGATGGTCTCAGTCAGGGATGGGTAAACCCAGACAAGGGTGATGAGGAGGCAACTGGTGCCTGTGATAATATCACAGATTCAGAGGCTGCAGACAGTGGTCCCCGGTAATTGCTTCACTAGCCCACACCTTGACTGGCTGGCTGCTGGCTCTGATGTTCGTGATGCCCTAAGGCAGACGGTTCACATCACCTCCCCCCCGGTAGTCCACGTCTCCCGGCGTGTCTCACTCTGGCTGCTGTTCTCCTCACGAGCCTTGGGATGATGAAGCGAGTTCCAACTCACCACTGACCTTCCAGGCTTTGCACTACTCCGCCGTGTGCCGGTGAGGAATGTCAGCCTTGGGATTTCGCCTCTCGTTTTTGGCCGCCCCTCCTTCACGCCCAGAGCCCGGGGAGGCTCGGCGGGGCCCCGCGCCTTCAGCAGCCGGCGGCGCTGGACAGCTCCGGCGGGCGGGACCTGCCCCGGCCCCGCGCCCTGACCCACCGCCCTGGCCCTCCTCCTCCGCC
>JANPWX010000480.1:5308741-5325965 GCA_024734555.1 Trochalopteron elliotii
TCCCTCCGGCCGTCCTGGCCGTCCTGTCCTGTCCCTCCTTCGGCCGCCCCTAATCTCCAGCCGTCTCGTCCCATCCCGTGCCGATCCTCCCCTGGCCTCACCCGCCCCTCCGGCCATCACCGCCCTTCCTCTTTTCCTGGGAGAGCCGCCCTCCCTTTCTCCGTCCTTCCCTCCCTGCCCTGGCTGCCCTCCGCAGTGTGTCTGCCCCGCGATGTGCAGCGAGCCGAGGGGCAGAGGGCAGCCCAGGAGGAGGGACCCGCAGAGAGGTTCACGGGGAGCCCTCCAGGACAGGAGGATGCCTGTGCTGCTGTGGAGGATGAGCCGAGGCTGCCGAGCACAGGGTTTACCCCAGGAGTAATGAGGATAAGGGACCAAATGCTGTCACCTCTCCCAGGGCATGGTGGCCCTGTGCTTAGAAGAACAGCAGCTGTTGGAATGTGCTTGAAGGCTTGCTGTGCTGGCATTAAATTCCTCCCTCAGAAAGGCTTCTTTCCCTGCTCCTTGTATCTCCTAACCCCTCACTAGTGTGAATTTCACGTAAATTTTGCTGCTGGTGGGAGTCTGCCACAAGCCTGAGAGGATTTCCAGCCTTCCCTACCTCCTTCCCAGCAGCCAAGGCCGAGGGGTGTTTGGGACACACCAGGTCTGAGGATGGCACTGATGCCCAGAGCCTTGCTGTGGCCCTGCTCCTGTCCCAGGGCTGTTGGACACCTGGAGGAGGGACAAACAGACAAACAGAGCCCTTCCTGAATCTCTCTCTGCTGTCTGGCCTGGAGGGCCTGTGATGGCATGGCCAGGGGACCACAAAGGGCTGGGTTCATCTCTCAGCTTGGTGACATCCCACTTTTGTCTCCTCACAGGCCAACCCTGCTCCCATTATCGTGAACACTGACTCACTGGAACAAGGGCTCTCTGTAAGTCTCCCGGTTTCGTTTTGCTTCCTTTGATCAAGTGCTGCATTTTCCCTGCTCAGCAATGCAGGGAAGACTTTTCCAGCTCAAGGAGGCCCTGGTAAAGCAGCAGAAGATCCTGATAGCCATGCCATGTCCCCATAGCTCATCCCAGCCCTAAACCTTTCTGGGGCTGGGTGACATTGCGCAGAACCAAGGCCAGCAGCAGGACATGCTGGGGACTCCAGCACAGGGAGGTACAAGGCAAAAAGCCTCAGCAGAGGAGCTGGAGATCCAGGCTGGTTGTGTTCAAGGTTAATCATACAACCATTTCCTCTGCCTCCTCAGCCTCCTTAGGCAGCCCTTGCCCCTCAGGAAGGGGTCAGGGCTCTCTGGGTGCTTGCTGGCATCTCACTCACCAGTCCTCAGGGCAGCAGGGCCCATCAGAGGCTGCTCCTCTCCCACTGGAGGCTGCCAGCAGCTGAGCAGTACTTGGTGAGTGTGTTTGCAGCCACAGTGCATTTGGCACTCCTGGCGTGGTATATGATAATCCTCCTCAGTTTGTTGCAGACAGGATTTGCACCCTGCTGCAACCATCCCCAGAACATCTGTAACTCATTCCTGCTGGGGGCACGAAGGGAGGAGGGTGGCCAGGATGGGTTTTTGGCCAGCAGCACTGGCTCTGTGCTTGTGGGGTGTTTCCCTTTTTTGCCCAAAGGAGCCCAGTTGACAGCTTGCCAGGGCTGGGTGCTTTGCACTGGGTTTACTTCTGATGCATCAAACTTTCCACAGCAGTGAAGCAACACCAGGACTCAGAGCTGGGGTGGGTTCATCTTTGGAGTCAGGGTAATGGGCCACAGATGACTTCTGTTGAATTTCCCCTGTAGAAAACTGCAGACCTCAGCCCACAGCCTGTGCTGGGGTCAGTGCACATCAGAGCTGTACCGGGCTGGTTGAGAAGAGCTACAGGAAAGAAGGGAAGCCTGGCTGAGACCTCTCCAACCCTGGCTGTATGGTTTAATTAGGCCTGAATTAAAGCATCATGCTGAGGGTGACAGTCACTGATCTCATCCATCTAAACTCAGCAGAGCATTCTGAGAGCAACTGACCTGCAGGGGTCAAAAGGGCCACCAGGTTGTAGCTGTGACCTGCTGGCTGTGATCTGGTGTGTGTCACCACTGGGGTGCCTGGAGCAGCCCGTGCCCACAGCAGGGGAGACACCTCAGTTTGATTCCTCTCAGCATCCAGACTGGAAACCCTCTTGCCTTCTACTTCACATTATATCAGGAAACAGGCCTTGCTCCATCTTTTCCTCCTCTGGGGTGCTGGACTCCTCAGGCCTCAGAGAAAACAACTCCCCAAAACCTCAGCAGTTTTCCAGGTCAGCAAAGAAGCACACCAGGATCTTGCTGCAAACACCAAAATGCCAAATCTGGAAGCATGGGATTTTTTTCCAAACCCAAAATCTGAAGCCTGTTGGTACAGCATGTATTTGGAAGGGTTAAATTCGCATCTTCCAGTCTTTAATTACTTAACTATTCACTGCTTTCCTTAATGATAAACAGATGGATGTAGTCTAGTTCCTTCCTGTTCTAGCTCCATTGATTGCATTGGACTGGCTGCTGGGCTGGATTTGGCCCCAACTGTTTATCAGGAAGTCTGTTCTGCATTTCCATGTCCCCATCCACCCACTTCCATCCCCAGGAGCATGTAGCACCAGCAGCACTGTCAGGTGGGAGCTGCAGCACTGGGATGGCTGGGGCTCAGTGTGTGGCTTGAGCAGAGCCCAGCAGCCTCAGGGTGTAAAAACCCAAATAACCCATTATAAAATGCCTGCAGCATTAAAAGTATCCCTTGAAGGATAAGGAAGGTACTGGAGGGCATCAGCCATGCCAGCTCCAGGTCATTGCTCACAGTTTCACATCTTGGTGTATTTTGCCCAGCATGTCCATAATGGGGAGATGAAGAACTGGAAAGGGGAGATGGAGAACTGGAAACAGTTTCCATGGCAGATGGGGTCTCTGCATTCCAGAGCTGCCTCTCTGAAGCTAGAACAACTTCTTGCTGCCAGGCAGTCCCAAAATGAGCAGGGAAAGTTACTCCAAAGCCCTTGAGGAGTTGAAGGTTTCAGAGTTTGGGTCCTTGGAGCCTGATTTGGTGCCTCATTACCCAGCAGTGAGGTGCAATCACCTCTTCAGTGGCTTAAAATCCAGGTGTGAGGAAGAGAACTGCTTTCCAGGCTTGATCTCAGCCAGTGAGTCACTCACACTTTGGTTACAAGTGCTGGCTGGGGCACATCCCAGTGCCAGGTCCTGCAGGCAGCGTGGCTGTGGTGTCCTGGTGTCCTCCCAGCTGGGGCTGTCAGGCTGCAAACCCCTTCACTCTGCCCAAGCTCAGCAGGTTGGTCCCTGCAGCCCTCTGGCAAAAAGCTGACCAGAAATAGGGCATTTATTCACTCTGTGCACCAGGCCAGCACCATGGGCTCTGCACACAAGGGGGTTGAGGCCAGGGGACAGCTGGAGGTGAGTCAGTGGGTCTCAGTGCTGCAACAGTATGCAGGGACACAGGGAGGTGAAGGGAGGGAGCTCTTGACCTATTTTCCCTGGGCCTCCTGCCATGTGCAGGCAGGGAGAGCTCTCCTCTGCCAGCACTGGCCGTGCCCATGCCAGCAGGGAGGTGCCCTGGCATGGGGCTGCTCCCCTTTCCCTGTGCTGCGGCAGGTGTGGGGCATTGCCAGGTGCCCTTCACACCCAGGGCTGGCTGGCACAACCAAGGGCTGGCTCTCCAGTCTTCAGACCCTCTCTCAGACCCTCTCCATTATCTCAATAAATGTCTGCTCCAGCAGCAGGTCCCAGTGCTCATCCTATCCACAGGATATGGGCAGGATCTTGCTCCAAAAGGGCCTGTGAGCAGTGTTTTCCCTCCTGCAGGGTATTTCCTCTTGCAGCCTGGTTCACTATCTGGGTTGCATTTGAGGAACCTGATCTTTGTCTTATAAATCTGGCCTTCTTTTTTATTTAATAAACAAGCAAAACCAGAAAAAAAACAGCCAACCACCCCCCAACCCCAAAAACCCACCTCAAATCCTTACTCTCCAGCAAATTGCAAGGGGTGTTCCATGTGCTCTGCTGTGGTGTTGGCCAGCAGAGCCTGCAGACAGCTTGCAGTAGCTCTGGAAGGTGTGTGCTCTTCTGTTTATCAAACGAGTGTTAACCTCTGCAGCCTTCTGTTGATGAGCAAATGCCATCACTGGTAACTATTTCCCTCCTGCTCACAACAGGAGAGGGCCAGTAAAGGCCCCTCTTCCTGAGTCCTCAGGTGGGCTTGTTGCATGGGAAGTGCCTGGAAAAAAATACCCATACTCTTTTCCATGAGAAACCAGGTGGAAATAGGATCAGGATATGGTGGGAACAGCCCCTGACACTCCTGTTAGCTCTGCTGGTGTTACACCAGGAGAGGAGAGCAGGGTGTGGTGTGTGCTCCCACCCCTGAGGTGATGGAGCCAGGCATCTTCCCACTGGAGATGGCCCCAAACAGGATCTGGGGAGGAGCACAGGGCACTGGTGAAGGACAGGGAGAACAGCCAGGTCCTGGCAGCTCTGGTGGGTACCATGGGGAGGTTTTTGCCATCAGTGAGTGACTGGTATTTGATTTTCCGACGCTGGAACGTTCGCTTTGTTGGCTCGTTCCCTTGGTTACGTGGTGTATATTAAGTCCTTCATTTGGCTTCCTTATACAAGTAGCCAGCATTCCATTGCGTGAATTTTGAAAACGTAACCAGAGCTAAAACCTCATGGTCAGGTCTGGCTGACCCCAGCACGCCTGACCAGTGCAGGCTGCTCCCAGCAGACAGCCAGCACCTGCACCTCCAGTTTTCTGCGAGCAGTGCGAAAACACTGCTCAGCATGGGCAAACAGAGGATTTGGGGAGAGGGGCAGTCCCAGCTCACCTGCCCGGCAGCCCCGGGGTGTGTGGCGGGGTCTGTGCGCACCGCGGGTGCCGCTGGCAGCGGCCGCTGCCGGGCGGGGCCGGCTCTCACCGCGGCTCACAGATTGTCACAGCTTTCCGCAGATCCCCCAGCCTTGCAGGGATGTGTACGCTGTTCCTCTGCGGCCGTGGGTGTGCATATGGCTGGCTGTGTGGCAACTGTGCTGAATGCCAAAGCGGAGAGGACAATGTGTGTAGTAGCAAAGGGTGCCAGGAATCTGAGTTGCTGGAAAGCCGGGGAGGGAGGCGACGCTGCGCCCCCCACGCACCGGGATGTCAACTGCGGAGAGGGGATGGGCTGGAGGCTCTGCTGCGAGGGGCTCTGCTGAGGGGGACTCTAATGAGGGGGGCTCTAATGAGGGGGGCTCTAATGAGGGGGCTGTACTGAGGGATAGTCTGCTGAGGGATGCTCTGCTGAGGGGGGCTCTGCTGAAGGATGCTGTGCTGAGGGGGGCTCTAATGAGGGAGGCTCTAATGAGGGGGCTGTGCTGAGGGATGCTCTGCTGAGGGATGCTCTGCTGAGGGATGCTGTGCTGAGGAATGCTCTGCTGAGGGATGCTCTGCTGAGGGATGCTCTGCTGAGGGAGGCTCTGAGGGTGGTGGCACAGACCAGCGAGCCGGCTGCACTCAGGATTAGTCAGTATGGGCAGATGAAACCAGGGAAAGGCAGCCCATGCCAGAGGAGGAAGCTGTGGCAAGGGAAGCAATGCCCCTCTGCCCACAGGAGCAGCACTGTGGCAGAAGGAGGCACTGGCCATGTGTCCCTGACCCTCTGAGGCTGTCAGGGATCCTGCTGTGGGTTAATCCCACCACTTCCAGTGCTTTTCCAATGCCAGATCCTCCTGTAAGAGCTGGCCAAAGCTTTTCCCAATGCACTGGGAGGATCTGAGCATCCTGCCATTGGAGTATATGGATGTCCCTACCCTGAACTATCCCCTGGAATTTTCCTGTGGCTAAGAGGCACCAGGCACAGGGCACATCCATGGAGGGACAGCACACTCAGCCTGTGTTCCCTGGAGACTCATTCCCATCTCTTTGCCCATCCTCATCCTCAAAGCACAGTACAGGGTGTGGGATTGCTTTGGCCTCCTAGGTCAGGGGATGAGGGGGGTGTGTGTCACAGGTGGCACAGCCCTGTCCCAGATCCTGTCCTGCAGAGCTGCTCCTCTGCCTGGGCCCCTGATTGTTGCCACCTAGAAAAACTCCTGTTTCCTCTTCTTACCTATCAATAGACCCTCACTGTTGCCTTGCTGGGTTTTCTTCTGTGGTGTCAGATGATGGCTTTTAGCCACATCTTTAGCCACAAAAAATGGTTGCTGTCCCCTCCATGGAATGACCCAGCACCCTGGGAGTGTGGAGGATGGCAGGGCTGTGCCTCTGCAGGAGCAGATAGCAAGGAGCTGGGAAAGCAGGACAGCCAGAATGCTGGTGCCTCACAAGGAGAACTGTGTCCAAACAAAGGCATGTCAGCTCCAGTCTGGGATACAGAGTATATACAGAAAGTGGCTCCATATGATCTATGAGCCATCAGTTAATGCTGGATGTAAAATCCAGATGAGGAAACCTGGACATTGTCCAGAGGCCACAGGCAGAGGCAGGACTGCACAGTGACAGGGGTGTTTGCCTGCTGAGTCCAGGGTTCCACTGCCTCTGCCGTGTCATACAGAACTGCCCATGTCCCATCCCTTGTTTCCCAGAATGGCTCAAATTATGAGATTGAGTTCAGTCCCCTCCAAAATAAATGTGGGTCAACAGTGTGCTCTGGTAGCCAAGAAGGCCAACCTTGGCCTGGGGTGCAGCAGGGACAGCATCACCTGACAGGTGGTGATGACAAGGGAGGGATTGTCCAGCTCTGCTCCCACTGGGGCAGCCTCACCTTGAGACCTGGGGCCACAATAAAAGGGTATAAAGCTCTTAGGGAGCATCCAAAGGAGGCTACAAAGGTAGTGAAGAATCTGAGGACTATATGAGGAAAGGGAGAGGTGAATTGGCTTATTCAGCCTGGAGGAGACTGAAGACAGACCTCAGCACAGTCTGCAGCTTCCTCGGGAGGGTAATCAGAGGAGCAGACCCTGATCTCTTCTCTCAGGTGCTCAGTGACAGGACCTCAGGGAAGGGCATAAAGCTGTCAGGGGAGGTTTAGGTTGGACATTAGGACAAGGTTTTTCACACAGAGGGTGGTGGGGCACTGAACAGGCTCCCCAGGGATTGGTCATGGCCCCAAGGCTGCTCAAGGGGCATTTGGACAACACTCTCAGGCACATGGTGGGATTGTTGGGGGGATTGTGCAGGGCCAGGAGTTGGATTCCATGACCCTTTGGGTTCCCTTCCAACTCAGTTTTCTTTGAAACTGTTGCTGTTGTGTTGGATGCTTCAGTAGCCAATTGCATTGCAAATCTTGCTAAATTTTAGACCTTGGCAGCTCTTTCTGGCCTGATCCTGATGATCTGGAGGGAAACTGCTGCATTTTTCCAGTGTGTTGTTGATTATGAGGAAAATGGATTTTTTACAGCCTACAATTCCATCCCTTTTTGTTTCTATTCATAATGTTTCCAAGAGCTCTGCTTTGATACTTTGGGTATGGGAGAGTTTTAAGCGTGGGGATCAGTGTGGTGTACAGCACTGAGACAGGCTACACCATTTTTGTACATAAGGGCATCACAGTGTTTTCACCTCTTACTGTGCCCCACTCTCTCACACCTTGTTTCCTTTGCACCCAACTAATTTAGTAGAATAAATTATTCTGAATTTCCTGTTAATACAGTCCTGCTACGAAAAGATTTAAAAAATATAAGCTGCTAAAAGTGTTTATTATGTTATTATGTACAGACATTTTTTTCCCTTTAAATGGACCGACCCCCTCCCTTCCCTTCCTCAAGCAGTGAGTTCCTGAGGTTAATTATATGCTGCATAACAAAGGTGTTATTTCTTTTTGTGCCTTCGGTTGTGTTCCTTTTCATGGCTGAAGAAATGAGCTGGGAGAATAAAGGCTTTGCACAGAAGTGCATTAAAGTCAGTGGGCTTTGGCTCATGCCCAGAGAGAAAAGCAGCACATGGTTTAATTCCAGTGCAGGCTCAAGCAGTTGCATTTAAGGGTTTTTTTCAGCGGTGATGGTGCAGCTTTTGGGTTGGATTCCTCATGTTCAGCTATCAGAGAGGAAAAACAAATTCCCCCAGGACCAGCAGAGAGTCGTAACACGCTGTCTCCTTCTCTCCAGATGAATGGCAGTGATGGGATGTTCAAATATGAAGAGATCGTCTTGGAAAGGGTAAGTACTCCTTACTCACCCACCAGCAGCCTCCTCCCACTCGCCCACCCCCCGGCACAGCTGGCCCCCCACGCATCCCCAGCTGGTGGGGAGAGGTTGGTCTCTGCTCCCTGCTCTCTCTGGAGGCTTTCACAGGTGTTGTACCTGCTTGGATCCCACCAGGGTGGGCTTGCTGCTCCCCTCTCCCCCTGCACACCCCTCCAGAAGGGAGGGAGGAGGGCTTCTCCCTTTCCTGCCTCTTTCACACCCTCACCCCCACAAACCCATCAGTGCAGAGAATGGGGGGAGGGCTCTTTGTCATTGCCTTTGTCAGAAAATAGAGGTGTGGGGAGCTCGGCTTGTGCAGGCACAGGTGGGTACACCCCACAGCTGGGCACAGGGACCAAAGCCACCCTGCCACCAGGCTCCCCCTCACCCTGGGGCACACAGCGTTGGGATGCTAAGCCACAGGAACAGGTTATTTAGTAAAACAAACCACGATGGAGGAAGTTCCTGCTCAAGCCTTTTCTTTGTTGGCAACACAGAGGTGAAGGCGTGCACCCACACCAGCCGTGGCTAGAATTAGCTGCCCCCATTTGTGGGGTTTATCCAGCACCACGCAGGGCACCAAGGGCTTTCTTGTTGTTACCCAGGAAGCAGCAGGGGAGGAGGGATGGAGAGGCAGCGGGAAGAGCTGGCCCGGGGTTTACTCGGAGCTCCAGGCACAGCCCTGCAGGCTGGGAATGGCAGTGGTGGGAGGCTGCACACCTTGCCTCCCCCTCGCTGCCGTGCCGGGCGGCTCAGCCCCGCCGCGTGGCCGGCATTGCAGGGGAAGACGCATCACTCGTTATTCTGTTCCTCTCTGCCTTTAGTCATCTCCCTCCTTCCCTTGGCTCTGCATCACGGAGGTGGGTGGACGGAAGGTTATCTGGGGCTGCCGCCTCACCCACCGCTTCCCCGGCGTGCCTGACGAAACCAGCCCAGGGGTTCCTTCCTTTTCGGGCTAAGTGCTTCTTGCTCCGGGCCCAAACCACAGGCAAAAGCCTTGTTTCAGGGATTCAGAGCATCCTCTGTCCTCAGCCCATAGTGGGAACAGGGGAAGAGCTGGCAGGACCACACAGAGAGGCAACACCCATTGAATGAGGCCCCCATTTCAAAGCCCCAAGCAGCAATTCATTCTCCAACAGCAAGAAACCATGAGGGAATCTCACTGCTTATCAGCCTAGGCTAGCATAGATCATTTCCAGGTCCTTCCCCTTCACCTGGTCCCCAGTGGGATACAACAATCCTGTCCTAATGCAGGAGAAGCACCCTGCTGCCTGCAGGTGAGGCTGTCCCCCTGCTGGGGTGTTTGGCTTTCAGAACTGACCTCAGTGTACCCAAAATCGCTGGTCAATCACTGTTATTAATCCTTGTCTTTGTTGTAAAGACAAGCATAAATGCAGCAGCATTTTGGGGGCAATAATAGCAGAAACACAATCTGCAGAGGGACATGGCTTTGTGTTTACCCACCATACATGTGTCCACAGCAGGAGCTGCCCTGGCATCAACCCTGATGCCAGCTAAGAAATCCCTTGAACTCCTTTTTGAGGTTTATCCAAATAAAAATTAACACCTCCCAGATCATTTCCAGGTTTTGTAGCAAATCAAGGACCTCCCATAGACAGGCACAACAAATGGCTGGAGATCATTTTGCAGTCTCACCCGCCTTGCTGCGGCCAGGCTTGGTCTCTGTGACAGTAAGGAGCATTTTAGAGCTGGGCACAGGGTAACCAGAACCCAGCACAGAGGAAAGAGAGCAGCCTCAGACCCTTTACCATTGAATGCCTCCGTGTCACACACCAGCCAAATCCCAGCTGGCCAGAGAGTTGCACAGTGACAGGCATTGGTGGCTCCTGGTGCTGTGTCATGAGCGTCACAAAGCAGCTCTGCATGGCTGTAGGAGATGATGCTGGGGCAAAATTGCTGGGGAGAAGTGCAAGCCCCAGCTGGCTGTCAGTGCTAAATCATCCTGGGGAGACAGAGTTCCAGTGTGGACATCCCTGGAAGAGTAGAGCACTGAGCACTGGGGCCATGGGCATCCAGGAGAGCTTGGCCTGAGCCTGCTCATGTACGAGAGAGGCAGGCACAATAGTATGTGACTAAGTGTCAGCTCTTCCACATGAGGAAACAAGGCCAGAAGCCATCTGATTTTCAAGGCAGAGCAAAAAAAGGCAGGAATTGTCCACTTGCATCAAGCATGGATCTGGAAGCAGTGCCTGTGAGTGTGTCACTAATGAGGATCCTGCAAGTGGGAGAGGAGGCACAGGGCCACAGCCACTCAATCCTGAGATGCTGGGGGAATGGCCTGGAGATGAGCTGTGGTCCCTGCGTTCCCCCCAGGCACAACTCAGCAGGAGAAGCTCAAGTGATACTCCAAGCATGTCTGTGAAGAAAAGGAGACAGAACTGGAGGGCCCACTCCATCCTGATAGCCACCTCCACCCAAACCTGTAAATGTTGGCATCAGCCTTGCTGGTCCCCAGCTTGGCTCTGTGCCAGGGCTACACCCCAGGGTGCAGGGGGGCAGGAGTGGGACTCTGCTGACTGGCACAATCCCCGCTGGCCTGTGCAGGCTACGGCGTCGGTGTCTCCTCCTGGGGAGCAGCCAGCGAGGGGAGGCTTTCTCCGCCAAGGACCACCTCCTCTTCCCCCAGCTCCCCGCCTGCCTGAGCCTCTCCGTGGAGACGCCGTGCTGAGGGAGGTCCTCGGCGGCTCCCACTCTCCCACTCCATCTGTTCAGTGCTCCACGCTGCTGCGCCGAGCACTCAGCTGAGGAACGCCAGCCTCTCCTCCGGCCAGCATCCCTCTGCCCCCTGAGCCCGGCACCCTGGGGTGTGATAGATGCTGTTAAGGGCTCCTGTGCCCCAGGCAGTCCCGCAGCTGGGGGGAAGGCTGGCATTTAAGGAAGGCTGGCAGCAAGCAGTTGCCCGTGGGGGAAAGACGCGGCGTTTGATTTCCCACAGGGTAACTCCGGCCTCGGCTTCAGCATAGCGGGAGGCATCGACAACCCCCATGTTCCTGATGACCCGGGTATCTTCATCACCAAGATCATCCCCGGGGGAGCTGCAGCCATGGATGGCCGTCTAGGGTGAGTACAGGGCTGGGGGAGCAGCCCGTCTGTCACCCAGGATGTCTGCATGGACCCTCTAGGCCTAACTCCTTTTCCCAACATGGTCCCTGGCCTCCACGTGTCTCTTTCCCACAGCCAGATTCCCTCAGGACAGGGATGTTCACTGTCTCTGGTCACCAGGTGGTCTGTAACCACCCATCCTCCCTGCTCCCATCCATCCCGCTACAGTCCAGGGCAGGGATCCAACCTTCCTTCTTATCTCCCATCTCCAGAGTTGCACTACAGGGACCAGTTCTGCTCTCCCCTGCTTTGGGAGGGACCCCTTTCTCACCCCAGCACAGCATGATCTGGCCAGCTTGAGCAAGTCTCATTTGTGTGGCTGGAGGAGGGTGGCAGAGGTGACCAGAGGAGGGTGGCACGGGCTGGTGGTTCCCCAGGGATGCTCAGGGCCATGCTGTGCCCACAGGGTGAACGACTGCGTGCTGCGGGTGAACGACGTGGACGTGTCTGAGGTTGTGCACAGCAAAGCTGTGGAGGCCCTGAAGGAAGCAGGCCCAGTGGTGCGGCTCGTGGTGCGCCGCCGGCAGCCCCCGCCAGAGACCATCATGGAGGTTAACCTGATGAAGGGCCCCAAAGGTGAACCCCTCACTCTTTTTGCTCAGCCAGGGTGCCCTACTGCCCCACAGGACAGTGTGGGGTCGCCCCTCGGTGTGAGATGTCATGAGATGTGGGGCAGCCTCACAGGGGGCGTGGGATGCAAGGTGGCATTGCCACAGTGCAGGATGCTGCAGGGTGGCCCAGCAGCGTGGAATGCTGTGGGGCACAGGGTATGGGGCAGACCCACAGTGCAGTGCACCATGGCAAGGCTGGCCCCAGGCAGCAGCAGGGTGGCCCATTGCCTGCTGAGTTTGGGCAGGGTGCAAAGCCCAGTGAGGCACAGGGGCTGCAGTGCCAGCCCAGGACTCTGTCTATCTGTCTGTCCCTCACCTGCATTCTCACTCTCCCTCAGGCTTGGGGTTCAGCATTGCAGGGGGCATCGGGAACCAGCACATCCCTGGGGATAACAGCATCTACATCACCAAGATCATCGAGGGAGGTGCTGCCCAAAAGGACGGGCGCCTGCAGATCGGGGACCGGCTGCTTGCGGTAAGTGCCGTGGCCACAGCCAGCTGTGAGGGGAAGCTGAACAGGTTCCACTGTGATGCAGTGTTAATCCTGAACCCCAGCACCCATCCTGTCAGCAGCTTCACCCCTCTTCCCTGGGGCTCCTGCAGGGATGTTGCGGTGGGAGGGCAGGCACAGTAATGGCTGCGGGCAGGAGCGTCAAACACAAGGTGATGGGACAATGCCTCTGGAGCTACTGTGGCACTTCCCCAAGGGAAAACACTCCCGCGGGGCTGCACTGATCCCTGCCCTACTGCTCAGACGTGTCACTCAGCCCTTTCCCTCTGCCAGGTGAACAACACAAACCTGCAGGACGTGCGGCACGAGGAGGCAGTGGCCGCCCTGAAGAACACCTCTGACATGGTGTACCTGAAAGTGGCCAAGCCTGGCAACATCCACCTCAACGACATGTACGCGCCCCCCGACTACGCCAGCAGTACGTAACGCCTCTGCCTGCTGGCCATGGCTGGGCACGTGGGGCTGGGGGGTACCTGAGAGTGTCGGGCTGGGGAGCAGGGCTGGGCTGTTCTCCACATCCTCATTGTCTATGGATTTCTGCTCCTGATGACCTTCTCCTCCCCTGCAGCCTTCTCAGCCTTGGCTGACAACCACATAAGCCATAACTCCAGTCTGGGCTACCTGGGCAGCGTTGAGAGCAAGCCTGCCTATCCCATCCCTCCCCAGGTGACTCCCTCCCGGTACTCGCCCATCCCTCGGCACATGATGGGAGACGATGACTTCACCAGGTGAGTACCAGGCATGGGCATCCCTATCCTTGTGCTCCTCCTCATTCCCTCATTTCCCCTCTGTGGTGGCTTGATATCACCCCCAACTGCCTGTGCAGAGCTTCGAAATGCCATTTGTAGGTGCATGGTGCAATGCTTGAGGTCCCCATAATGAGCTCTGTGCTCACCCCCTGAGACCAGCCCTGCTGCGTCAATCTCTGGCTTGCTGCATTCACTCCCTCTCCATTCCTTCTCCTTCTCTTTCACAAGCCTTACACAGCTGCATTTCAGCTTCTTTCTCTTGCTTATTTTACAATACCTGGAATACAAGGTGTTCCCTGCCCTTATGGTGCATTATCCAGCAGTGCCACAGGCTCCCAGGATGTCCCCAGGTGGAGCTGTGCTGGGGATGAAGGGCCAGGGGGAGCACAGCCTTGTAAACAAGTGGGGCCCTTCCCTGGATCCCTGGCATCCCAAACCGCCTGCACTCAGGTGCCATTTCAAGGACTGCCAGCCTCCTGTCCCACCTGGCACAGCCCCCTTTGCCCCAGCAGAATCCTTTATGCTTCAGATTTGTTTCCTGAAGCCAGGAAATAAAGAGGAGCACAAAGAGAACATTGCTCTGAGCCTAAATGAGGTATAAAACTTTTCCAAAGCCTCAAGCTGAGGGTGGGAGAGCGAGACCTGGAAAGTCCTGCTCTACCAGCTGATTCTTACAGCTTATCCTCTTCTTATCACAGCCTTGGGGCCAGTGCTCTGAATGTGCTATCCCCAGGGCCAGGACTGTAGGGCTTAGGCTGATTTCTAAGGACCAACACTCGCCTTAGGCTTAGGGCTGGCTCTGCTGTTTGGAACAAGGTTGCAGGCTGTTTTAGGGAGTGTGTCTACAGTGGAAGATGCAGTAGCTTTGTCCAGGATTCTCCCACTCTGCAGGTCACTGGTGGATGGTGGAGTGGGAGACCCTGACTTGCCATCTGCTGTCAGGTCTGCCATCCTCCTGGAAGGTGTCTGCACTCATCTTTGTCTCAGGGCTTTCTCACTTCTTGCTGCTCAGCCACAGCTGGGTGTCTGTGAAGGCTGTGACCTGTGCAGCACTGCCTTCCACCCTAACCCCACCTCTCCCACTGGTCTCGATGCCAGTTCTAGAGTCTGTTTTTGGCACTGCATCCTCACCAGGTGTAGCAACTTCTGTGCTGTCAGGGCACTGGGGGATGATGCCACAGGCAGGAGCAGTGCTGTCTGCCATTACAGTGCAACACAGAAGGAATTGAGTCCAAATATTTGGAAAACACACCAGAGACCCTGGTCCCACCAGGCTGTCTCTTCTCACATGTGCCAACATTCCCATTTGTGGACTAGAGAGCAGAAAGAGCAACCCAGCTTAGGCTGGCCAAAGCCAGTGGCAATGGGACAGTGAGGACTCAGCAGTGGCTTGGCAGTGGCAGTGGCACAGCAATGGCCCAGCAGTGGCTCAGTATTGGACTAGCAGTGGCAGTCAGTGGCTTGGCAGTGGCAGTGGTATGGTCAGGGGCTTTCCAGTGGTTCAGCAGTGGCTTTCCAGTGACACTGGTATGGTCAGGGGCTTTCCAGTGGTTCAGCAGTGGCTTTCCAGTGACACTGGTATGGTCAGGGGCTTTCCAGTGGTTCAGCAGTGGCTTGCCAGTGACAGTGGCACAGTGATGGCTCGGCAGTGGCCCTGGTGCAGCATGTGCTGGCGGCCACTAGAGGATGGTGCTGCCTTATGGAGAGCCCCATTAAAGACAAGCTGGCACCACTGGGCCCGTGTGTGCCCAGACACAGCCCCTTGCTGCCCAGCAGATCCACAGCCTGCAGTGGGCTCAGCACTTCCCTTGTGCTTTCCAGAACAGTGCTGAAAGCCTCGTGTGCATGGCTGTTCCCCCAGGACAGTGTCATCACTGCAGGTCTGTTGGCACCCACATTGTGCACTGGGACCAGTGTGCTCCAAATATAACTCACTGGGGTGGGGAAAGGCAGCAGCTGCCCTGAAAAAGAAGCTGTCTCCCATGAGGCTCTTGCCAGCCATTCTTTAGGGAAAGGAAAAGTCCAGTATCCAGCCTCTCCCCCCTCCATGGGCACAAGTGCTGCTTAGATGTGGATGTGGCTCCAGTGACCCTCATGTCCTGCAGCACCTAGGGCTGGGAACCAAAGAATCTGTTTTCCAATGAGCTCCACCACTGCAATCCAGACCCAGCACAGCCCCACAGGATCCCCTCAGCTGCTCTGTGCTGAGGTCCCAGTGTTAACACTGCAGCATTCAGCATGGGATCTGCCTGGAGGATCCATATCATGCCTCCTGTGAGGTGGATGGAAGTCAAGAGTGCATGTCATGACTGAGACCTGTGATGTACCTGTCTGGGGCTTCATCTCCTCTCCTCGTTCTTGTAGGATCTCTTTACCTTCCACCAAACTGTCTGGTCCTCACAGGTGCTGGGAATGCTTTCCCCTCCACTGAGTTGAGGTTGTGCTTCCTGCACACTGCTTGGGCAGCAGCAAAACCCAAGGGGCAGAGCAAGTTCATCTCCTGGTTGGAGGCAGGATTTGCAGACCCAGAAACCTGACCTATTTCTTCCCCTGAGACAGCTATAGCCCCAGGCACAGCTTTGCTGCAGAGAGACTGATGGCTGCAGCCCTCCCTGCCCCCTCACAACTGTCCCTAAGCCAAGCTCTGGTAACATCTTGAGGACTTGGGGTTGAGCATCTTTTGACAGAGCATTGACAGAGTGGTTGATCAGGCTGCTGAGCTCAATGTCAGACCCTTGGTCCTTGTGGTACCCGAGGCAGTGCCCAGGATCCAGCCACAGCAGATGCACTGATGGTCTCCAGTATCATGTTGGCTGACAATCATCACCAGCCTGTGCTAATTGTCTGGCATAATTTATTCCTTATTTCAATCTAGAGCTTGAGCTGGGAGCTGCCATCATTCCCATCACATTGTTTTTTTCTCCCAGACAAAAACTGATGCAGGAGTTTTGTAATGCCAAGCTGTCTTCCTGCTTTTGCCTGCCTATTGTTTGAGCTGTGATAGAATTAAGTCATCATCAAAAAATTTAGGACTTCTGTTGAGCTGTGCATGGTCTATGGTATTGGAGGGGTGCATGGGGTTGTAGGCACACTTGCCATGCAGTGGAGGGGCTTTATTCTACTCTCCTGGCTCATGGCATCTGATGCCACCATGCAGTTCACTGTTTCTGTGGGCCAGTTCACGGTGGATGCTCTGTCTCTGTCCATGCTGTGTCTCATGTCACACTGCCTGCCACCTCTTCTGGTTTGTCAGTCTCCACAGTGCTGAGGGCTGAGTCACACCAGGCTGCACTCGGGTGACTCCAGCCTCACCAATGTGCCATTAACCCTGGGCACAGAAAAGTCACCAGCTTTTCTGCTTCTCACCCTGATGTCTCCCTGTGTGTCCTTCCAGGGAGCCCCGGAAAATCATCCTGCACAAAGGCTCCACCGGCCTGGGCTTCAACATTGTTGGGGGGGAAGATGGCGAGGGGATCTTTGTGTCCTTCATCCTGGCTGGAGGCCCTGCCGACCTCAGCGGGGAGCTGCGGAGGGGAGACCGTATCCTTTCGGTGAGTCGGTGGGACACCCAACCCCTTCCTGGCCTCCCACAGCCCCGGGTGGGCACCTGTCCCCTGCCACCCGAAGCACAGTTCTGTGGGATTCATCCCGGGTGCCGGTGTGTTGATACATCCCCGGGGTGCCTGCGGTGGGGGCAGCCCCTGATGCTGGGAGCAGGTACCGGGGATGCCGGTACTGGGAGTGCCAATACCAGGCGTGGCAGCGGGGGTGCAGTAGCAGAGTGATGAGGCTCTGAGAGTGTGGGTACCGTGGGTACTGTGGGTATCGGGGCAGCGGGGCCGTGGCGCAGGGCTGAGCCCCTCGATTCGTGCCCGCATGGGTCTGGTTCAGCGGAGCCGCTCTGTTCCGGCAGGTGAACGGCGTGAACCTTCGCAACGCCACCCACGAGCAGGCGGCGGCGGCGCTGAAGCGGGCGGGGCAGACGGTGACCATCATCGCGCAGTACCGGCCCGAAGGTACCGCCACGGGCCACCGCGATCGGAACCGGCACCGGGAC
>JANPWX010000480.1:5326342-5378340 GCA_024734555.1 Trochalopteron elliotii
GCAGCCCCGCCGGGACCGGGGCCGCGGGACGGCTCGACGGGACGGGGTCGTCTTCGGGGGAGGGGGGAGAGCTCTGCTTGCTGGAGGGCGTCGCCGCGAGGCCCGGCTCCGTGGGGTCCCGCGGGCCTTGCTGGAGGGACCCCGTGGTCGGGAGAGCTCTGGGGTCCTGGAAGCCACCACGGTGCGGGTGAGGCTGGAACCGGGGCGTCGCTGCTGAGCTGGGGCTCGTCCCCACCTCTGAGCATCCCACCTGCGGCGCCTCCCCGAGCCTTTCGTTATCGCCGGGTTCCGGTTCCCTCGGCAGCGGCGGGGGCTGGTGGTCCCGCCGGGGGCAGCGGGAAGGGAGCGGGCAGCTGCCTGCACAAAGCTTCCCTGGGCGGTAGCGCTGGAGCGTGGCCCGTGGGCTGGGAGGGCGAGCGCTGGGAGGGTGCCCCGCCTGCCAGCGAGGGTCCGGGGCTGATCCCGGAGCTGCGGCCGTGCCCGGAGCGGCACCGGGATGTGCTGGAATGGAACCGTTCCCATCCGCTGGAAAAGGTGTCTGTCCTGGGCCCCGCTGGCCTTCTGCACCAGCTGTCCTAGTCCTCTCCAAGGAGGCCGATGTCCCACCCTAGGCACGCCTCTGTGGCATCGCTGGGCAATGTCCTACTGTCCCTGTCTCCACTGCTCCTCCATCCCATGGCAGGGCGCCGAGTCATTGGTGCTGCTCAGGGCTGTGCTGTGGGTGTGGGGTTTGTTTGTTTAGGCTTTTTTTTCTTTCTTTCCCTCTTTCCTTCCAGGAAGCGCTTAATGTTCTCGTATTTCTGGCTCCCTTTGCCACTCGAGATTTGGCAAAGACGCCAACCAAGAATGGTTCTTAAATGTCAAACTGGACAAGATGTTTTGAAACCCCCTTAGATCGAGGCGGAAATGTCAGTGTGTTGCAGCTGGTGACTTTCCATGTCTGTGATGGTTTTCCTGGCCCGTGTGGGCAGCAGCACCTGGCACAGGGGCTGCAGCCATCCCAGGAGGCAGCATTGTGGCTGTGGGGTGCAGGCTGTTGTATCTTGGAAGTTTCCCTCGGTGCTCCAGAGGCTTGAAGGGCTGGGAGTCATGGAGAAAGATCTCCCTGGTGTGCGCACTCAGTGTGGGTGAGGCTGGACCCACTCAATGGGCCGTGTGCTCTCAAATATTTTGCTTTTCTGTGTTTGTTATGTGGAAAGAGCAGGAGAGCTGGACTGTAGGATGGCCAAAGGAGGAGATGCTGGTGGAAAGGGGATTGGAGTTCTTCCCCGCTAGCACAGGCAGAGGATGGCACCTGTCCCTCCTACCTGAGCATGGGCAGGGCTTGCCTTGGGGTGCTGGGTGAGCACAGTGTGCTCTGTGTCTGACCTCCCTGGGGCTCCAAGGGGGCAGGGAGGCTGCTGGGGCAGGACTCTGGGGATGGGGTGCCCTCCCTGTTTTCTCCTGCCAGACACTAGGAGGGAAAAGAAGCAAAGACCAAACCAAGAAAGGTTAGAAAGAGGAGCTGATGTCCTGCATTTCTTCTAAGCACCTTTGACCACTGCTGCCTGCTGTCGAGGAGGGGGAGTGATGGTTCCTTGGAGTTTTTGTGAGGTCCATTCCCTCTGAGCACTTCTCCCCCTGACCTTTGCCTGCTGCTATCACCAGCGCTTGGATTTGGCAATTCCCCCTCCTCACACCCCATGCAACAAAGCTTTGACATTCCCCACTTGAAAATACAAAAAGTCACATTATGGCCTTTCTCTGAGCCAGTCTGTTCAAAGGGAAGTTCCAGGGCTGTGCAGTGAGTTCTAAAAGCTTCTGAGCTTTCCCTGTGACTGTGCTTCTGCTTTCCTAGGCCTGCGGAGGGATGTGTCAGTGCAGAGGGAAGGTGTCTGGGGTCAGGGTGCTGAAGCTGTTGGTAGTTTTTGCAGGTGGCTGGGCTGAAACCTGAGCATTTCTGGGCTCTGCTGATGGCAGAAGTGAGCCTGGGCAGAAGTGTTTGGATACAGGGCTTTATGTGTACTCAGGAGTTGCTTTCCAGTGTAGGTCCCCTCTCTGCCAACACCTTCTTTGTGCTGTCTCCTGGTGCCCAGATGCAGACCCACAGCTTTGTTGGCTCTGCTGGGTGTGTTTGCAGGTGTGTCACACACTTGTGCTGGGTCTCTGGGATCCTTGGGGGGCAGGCAGGTGATCCCTGCCTGTTGTTAGTGGTCTACAGCATGCACACACTCAGGGATTCCACTCCCAGCATGGAGCTCACCCCAGGGGACAGAATCAGGCCCAGCTGTAGGAACACCCACACCCTGGAAAGGGAAAAGCAGTGGGAGGGTGCAGTGGTGTTTTTTATCAGGCTGCTGAGTGAGAAGGGCAAACATCCTGGCACAGGAGCCGCGATGGCACTCACGGCAGGAGGTGCCGGCTCACCTGTTACATACTTTCCACTCTTGATAAACATGTCCTGGACGTGTTGAACACTGTGGGGAGCAGCCCTGGCTCACCTCCCTGCTGCACCCTGGGCAAGCTTCCTGGGATGGTTTCAGCTGCACAGGAGAGTCAAGGTGCAGAGCTGAGGTGCCCTAAGTTAGGGAGTAAAGGCAGGAGCGCTCCTTGCTGGGGGTGATCTGCTGGTGATTGTCTCAGACTGTTCTAATGTGCAGTTAAAAGGGTGCCCGTGGCACCTGGGAGTACCCTGTGCTCAGTCCTGGGGTAACCTTGCCTCCCCTGCTCTGGGAGGGAGGCAGCAGGTTTGGTTTGGGGTTGGCTGCTCCTCTACTCTGTGCCCTCCTACAGCTGGAGAAAATGTGGGTTGGTGGCTCCTTGGAAGACCCTTCCTAGGGCAGGACTGTGTTTTCTGTCTGGGGATGAAAGCCAGAGCAGCCTGTGTCCTTCAGTTTGCCACAGCCAGCCTGGTTTGTGCTTCTTGTCATGTCAGTGGGCTTTTCCCACCCTTTCAAGCAGCAAGACTAGGAAAGTCCCTTTCTGTGGAGTGTCCCAGCTGGAATGGGGGCATCTGAGAACTTTTCCCTTGGGCTGCATGCAGGGGGATGCTTATGCCATTTCTGGCAGGGCAGTGGCACCCACAAGTTGCCTTTCCAACACCCCCACCCTGATGCTAGGGGTGGAGAAATCTCTTTTTGCCCTGTGTTTTCTGTCCAATCCCAGGCAGTGCATCCTCCACACTTGTTGTGGAGAAGAGTGTTGTGGGAGGAATGTGAGTCTGTGTAGCAGGAGCAGTGGTCCCCTCAGTGTGGGGTGTGCAGGGAATCTGTGCCCCCAGCAGGGTTTGCCATGACCTGGCTGGGGACAAGGGTTGTAGTAGTGCTTTCTGGGGGAAAAACAGCCCTTCTGGACCAAAGAGGGTTTAAAAAGAAGCTGTACCCACTTCTGATAGATGCACCTCTGGGATTCAAGAGTTTATGGGTGTTCCAGGGCAGAATGAACTGTGTGGGGCAAGAGATGTGGAGTCTCAGCACTTCCCTCTGCTGAGAGCTCTGTAAAACCCTGGTGCTGCTTTGGTGGCAGAATTCAGTTTTCTTGTAAAACAAGCGTTGTCCACGCATTGCTGCATGTGTTTCCTTCTGCCAGCAGGAAGGCAGGTGAGGCAGTGGGTGCCCCCTGGGATGGGGCAGCTGGGGGTTCCCATGGTCTCCACATTAAGCAACTGACCCTGCCTGGTGTTTCAGCAACTCTGGATGTTGCATGGCTGGAGAAGGGGCTTCACATGGAGTTTCCATGTACCACTTGGCAGTTTTTGTGTGCGTTGCCTTTTTTTTTTTCCAGTCCTTAAGTAAAAATGTGTCTTTGGCAACTGAGTGCAGCAGGGGGATACCCAGGCTGCAGGGCTGGAGAGTGAAGGGTTAGAGAGTCAGGAAATGCTGAGCTGCAGCTGCATCATCCCATAACCCCAATCCTGCTTTTGTCTGCACTGACAGTCCATAGGAGAGGGGCTGGCTCCCAAACAAAGCCCACAGAGCATTTCTGAGCAGTGTTGCTGCTCCCCCCATGTGATGTGGCTCCACAGGCCCAGCACAGCTGTGGCTCTGGTCTGCAGAGAGCTCTTGCCTCCACAGCTGAACTGCTGTGCTCCCCTTCCCAAAATTAAAACCCTAAACCACTGGGTCATGGACAAGACTTTCTAGGCAAGTCTTACAGCACAGATGAGCCTGGTCCTCTCCCACCTGTAACTGCAGGATACACCAAGGGACAAAACCACGGGTGTGAGGAAAGATCTGTGGGCTGTGGCAGTGCCAGCAGCTTTCCTGGAGCCACAGCTGCACTTTCCCCGTTCAGCCCTGGGCAGGGAGGCCTGGTGCCTCCACCCTCTGCATGTCAGCCCGACCTTTACACCCGGCTGAAGGTCGGGGCTGGCGCGGCGGCCGTGCCGGGGTGGCGGCTGCTCCTGTCTGGCAGGAGGGTGCTGCTGTCTTCTGGAGGCTTCCCCAGCTCTTCCTGCACGTCTCTGCTGCTGGGATGTAGAAGCAAAAGGTGAATTCCTCCTCCCTGCTCCTCTTCCAAGGGCAGGGACTTTGTGTTTTGCCTCTCTTTCGCCATTCTTGCTGAGGAGAAGGTCTTTGCTGCCAGCAAAGCTGGAGCTGGGGGCTCCCCCAGTGGCTTGTGGTTGTGTCTTGCTGCTCCAGCTGGTGGGCAGTGGTCTCCTGGAGGGGCTCTCACTCTCTCTGCATGTTTTGAACTGCTCTGTAGGTCAGCAGCTTGCCAAGTCCTGCCCAGCCATTCCCTCATGGAGCTGCAGCTCAGCAGCAGTGCAGGTCACAGCAGCCCTCGCCTGAGCTGCTGTGTGGGAAGCTGTGGTGGGGTTGGGAGCAGCTGGAACCCTGCCTGCTCCAGATGCCCTGCCTGGCCTCCTGCAGAGTTCTGTAACCTCTTTGAGCTCTGTGTGCGGGGACAGAGAGACTCGTGGGCGAGATGCCTTTGTGGCCAGGCCTGGCTGGGCGTGGGGACCATCCCGGGGGCAGCTGTGGCTGCACTGACCATTCCTGTCCCCACAGAGTACAGCCGCTTCGAGTCCAAGATCCACGACCTGCGGGAGCAGATGATGAACAGCAGCATGAGCTCGGGCTCGGGCTCGCTCCGCACCAGCGAGAAGAGATCGCTCTACGTGCGGTAAGGGGCAAAACCAGGGGGGTGAGGAGAGCACCCTGCCTGCTCCCGTGCTTCCTGGGGAGGGGATGGGCACAGCCCCACAGCGTGGAGTGCTGACAGTCCAGCCTGGGCCGTGCAGTGCCTCTGGGGATGTGTCAGGCTCCAGGGGAGTGAGTGCAGTGGGTGCAGCAGGGACGGTGGGGATTTTGCTTGTCGAGGCTGGGTGCTCAAATGCCTCTCGCAAGGACTGCTCCAGCTTGCAAAGCAGTGGTCCCTACAGAGCCAGCCCAAAACACTGAGGGCCGCTGAAAAACAGGGAAATGGTGGGTATCCAGCCCTGTTTCTGCCCCAAGGCAGCTTGTGGCAGCTTTCACGGCACTCTCCTTGAACCAGCTGACAGGCTTCTCCTTGTCTCCTCCTGCCATCCCTGTGGCAGGATCTGGCTGGATGGGAGATGAGCTCTTAGGAGGATTATTGCTCTGAGCCCTGAAAGCACTTTTGGTCTGGAGCCAGGTGCAGGGCAGGCAGGCAGGGGTTAAACAGCCATGCAGCTCAAATTGCTGCAAGTCCTGTGCAGACAGGACAACCCCTGCCTGCCTCCTGCCACCACCTCCTGCCTGCCACAGTGCCAGTGGGATGAGAGCTAATGAGTAATTTTAACTTGGTAATTAAAATAATCCTGTAAATCCTCGCCCTGCACAGCCTGTTGCAGGTGAGGCTGGCAGGAGCAAGGGATGCTTCTTCTCCTTCCCTGTAAGAAGGATTGCAAGGGCCAAAGCTGCATGAGCCTCAGCCTGCATCTCCCACTGCATGGCTGCTCCATGCAGAGGGACTTCAGGCATGGTGGATATGTTGCAAGCCTGGCATGGCAGGAGGGGAGAGCTGCAGCTCTGGGTTCCTGCAGTTCACACCTTCCCACAAGTCTCTGCAGGCATCTTGCTTGATTTAGCATCTCAGGCCTTCCTGGGGGTGTGCTACAAGCTGGGTGCAGTGTTGAATAAACATAATTTTGCTAGTCCTGCCCTCCCTCCCCTGCTGTCCTATGGGCACTCTCACGTGGAGGAGGGTTTAGGCTGGGTCCAGCTTGAATTGAGCCTGTTCTCTGCCTGGAAAGGTGCTCATGTATCAAAGTATTCCTGTGAACCAGAGAGCTCCCTGTTGCCTCCATGCTGCTCATAGCCTTTCTTAATTCTTGGTGCAATCCCAATGTGGCATTGGAGGCCTCCACAGCACTGCCCCCCTCACACATACCCAGGTGGAGCTGGGCTATGCCTTGCTGAGAGGGTGATCCTAGGGGAGAGCTTTTCCCCAGTGCAGCCCTTCACAACACTGCTCGACACACACACACCCTGCAAAACGTGCTTGAAAGAGCTGCCGGGTGCCCAGGCTGCCCCAGCCCTTCTGGGCGGGGTAGTTTCAAGCACAGTTTACCCGAAACCAGCTGAGCTGCTGTGCTGTGGACAGGACATCAATTACAGGACTTGCTACCCAACTGCTTGAGTCAGCCCTGTGTGGCTGTGTTGAATCCTGTGTGTGCTGTTGAAGGGCTGGAGCTGGGCACCCCAGTGCCTGCTGGAGGTGATTTGGGGGTGCTGGAGCCAATTTTGAAGGTGCTGGAGCCAATTTTGAGGGTGCTGGAGCTTCGTGCAGCAAAGGCAGGGGCAAGGCAGGTTCATGTCCTGCCTGTCACCTCCCTGCACTGCCACAGGGCAAAGTCTGCCAGGGCTGTGGCCGTGCAGGGTAGGGATGGAGGGCAGGCAGGCAGGCATTGTGCCTGGGCACCAGGAGGAAGCCACGGGAGTCCTTGGTCCTGCTTCCCTGCCCTCCAGCCAGACCATCTGCTCTCGTGAGTGCTGTGAGCTGGCCTGGGGATAGAGCAGAGCTGCCGTCTGGCCCCTGTGCACCCACAGGGGCTCAGAGCCATGGTGGGTCCTGCATGCCAGCACAGCCAGGGGCTGCTCTCCTGGAGCATCGTGCCTTTGGGGTGGCCAAAGCCTCATGTGCTGCCTTTGCAGGTGTCCTGCCCCTGCAGAGACCTTGCTGTGCCTGTCCTGGGATGCCTGTGGGTGCTGCTGGAGGAGCATGGGCTCTGTGCTCCTCTGCAGGGCAGGGTGCATGCAGTGGGCAGGGCTCCACAGCCTGCCTGGCTCTGGGAACCGGCCTGACCAGTTCCCCAGGGCCTTGGCCAGCAGCACTGACCTCAGAGCAGCCTGTCAGCCACATGCAGCCTTATCTTTTGGCCTGGAGCTGCCTGCAAGGCTTGATTACCTCGGGCCAAGGCACCCGTTGGTGCTCTGCTGCTGGCTCCAGCCACGCTGCCCTGCAGAGGGAACAAGCACAGGAGCTGCCCCAGCCCTGAGCAAGCTGGGCAAGGAGGACAGATCTGGTGGCTGGATGTGTCTGGATGCACAGGGAAGATTGGGTCTTGTCCCAAAGAGCTCTCCCCACAGGGCAGCCCTTCTTCTTCCCATTCAAGACCCAGCCCCAAGTGCCCTGAAAGGTTTCACAGCTCAGCACTCCCCTGCAGAAATGCCCTTCAAGCTCTGCTGCTCCACAGGGACGTGCCACATGATCCCTCAGCCCTTCCACTCACAGTGTGCTTTTAGACCCTCTTTGGAGTCCCCACAGTGGAAGGGGCTAATGAGCAGAACAGAGGATGTCTCTCCTGCTTGAAGAAGGTTTATTAGGGCCAGGATTAAACCAGCAGCAAGCCAGTGTTTGCAGTGCCTGGGCTCATGCTGGGCTGGGGGCCACTGGGGCCAGTGTCCCAGGAGCAAATACAGAGGTTGTGCTGCCAGTAGTTTTAGTGACTCTTGCCTTCCTTTGTCTTTTTGCAAGTTGATGCATCAAAGCAGACACAGTTTGTGTGATCTGACATTAGTAGAACGAGTTGCAGGTGAAGCCACTGAAGCAGTTATGGGTACAGGCTGCAGTGCTGTGTGTGATGTACGTGTGCAGCAAAAGTATTAGTGCTCCTCTAGTAAAAAACCCAAATCTTTTCTATAGCTGGTTAGTTTAATTTTGAAGATAATTTTAAACTAAATAAACTGCTCTCAAGGGAGGTGTTTAGGGGTATGAAAAGGATCAGTTGTGGAAGCAGATATATATATACTCTGAGATGCAGTCCTCATTCACAGGCTCTGTACATAAATACAGGCTGTGCTCAATGCCTCAGTGGTCTCTGTCTGTGCAACCACCCACCAGCAGTGGGGTCTGGTGTTCCCCATCCCATTCCTTGGCCCCACAGCCACGGAGGGATGGTGAGGAGCAGCCCTCCTGCAGGCTGCTGCTGTGGGGCTGGGCCTGCTCACTGACCACAGATGCTTTCAGTGCATCTATGGCTCGTGTGCATCCTGCAGCTGAGGTCAGCAGTGAGTTGTCTCAGTCCAGCACTGTTTTTCCTGCGTTGCAATCTTCAGGCTGAGCCTGCCAGCCGAGGGGTGCGCTGGTGGCCGGCAGCACTGCTCACCTTGGCAGGCTTTGGCTTTAAACTTTCTCAGGTGTGAAGGTGACAGTGCCCCGGGGCGTTGGCAGTGCTGCTGCCCTGGCTGCCTGGCCGTGCTCAGAGAAGTCATCCCTCCTCTCTGCCCCTCCACAGAGCCCTGTTTGACTATGACCGGACCAGGGACAGTTGCTTGCCCAGCCAGGGGCTCAGCTTCTCCTACGGGGACATCCTGCACGTCATCAATGCCTCTGATGATGAGTGGTGGCAGGCCAGGCTGGTCACCCCCCACGGCGAGAGCGAGCAGATCGGGGTCATCCCCAGCAAGAAGAGGTGAGTGTCCAGCAGCAGCAGCTGTCACACCTGGTGACCCCAGGATTTCCCTGAGCTCTGCAAGCCCTGCAGCCCTCAGGGCTCTGCTCAGGCTGGGATCTTCTTGTGGTCCCAGTCCACCTGTCCCTGTGCAGCATGCAGGGCACCTGGGTTACAAGCTGGAGCTGTGTGCTGAGTCTCCCTAGGCAGGTGTTCTCCAAAGCTGGGTGAGACTCCAGGTGATGGGGGGAGTGGTCAGGCCCCTCTGTGGTCCCTGTGGGGATGGGGAGTTGGTGTTGGCCAGTCTGGGTCTCTGTGTGAGAGCAGAGTCACAGCAGCAAGGGCTGCTCCTTGTGTCCTCTGTCAATCTGCCCAGTTCTGTAGCCAGGTCCCACTGTGAGGTGGGAAGTCACAGAGAGCAGAGGAGCTGGCTGCTGCTGCTGCCTTCAGGTTTGCAAAGCCAGCCTTGAGTCTGTCCTCTGTCCCTCTTGGGAAGGCTGGTTTGGCTCCTCTCCTGCTCCTGCAGACACTGGCCCAGGCCAGGCCCTGGGCAGGCAGCTCCATATCTGACCCTCCTTGGGAAGGAGCTTCCATTTGCCAGTGGGGCCAGCACCCAAGGGTGCCTGGAGCTGCCTGAGGAGCCATGTGGGCAGCATGGAGGGCATATGGATGAGACTGGAAACTCTTTCTGTCTTGATCAGGGTGGAAAAAAAGGAGAGAGCACGGTTGAAAACAGTGAAGTTCCACGCCAGGACTGGCATGATTGAGTCCAACAGGGTAAGTGCTGATCTGGAGCTCAGTGGGGTACCTGGAACTGGTAACTAGTGAGGGCAGGATGAGTCCCAGCAGCAGCAAAAGCTCCTCATGGGGCAGCTCAAACAATCCCAAGGCAAAGAGCTGTGTGACTGGACCTGCCCCAGGCCCACATCTGTTTGTCAGAAACCCTCCATGCATATGCAGTGATTGAGCAGAGGAGCCCAGGATGGTGTGAAAGTACTGGGGAAGGACCCATGTTTGGAGTGATGGGGTGGCAGAGCTCATGGCTTGGAGCTGCCTGCAGGCAGCTGGTGAAGGTAGCTGCCCTCACACCTCACAAGCAGTGCCTAACACACCAAACAAGCAAGGAAGAACAGCCTGGCTACCCCTGCAGAGCTGCTGACTGCCCCATCAGCTTCCCAGCATCCCTACCACACGTTTTTCTCCATGCTTAATTTTTTTCCTGCATTACAGTCCTCATGTAATCTCCATGATTTCATTTGAGGGTGACTGCCCTGACACAGCTCCTCATTGTCTCCTCATTTTAATTTTCCCCACATGCGTTAAACACCATTGTTTTTTCTGTCCTCCCTTCCATCTCCACGTTCTTCAGTCGATCAAAACGAAACGTAAAAAGAGTTTTCGCCTCTCTCGAAAGTTTCCATTTTACAAGAGCAAAGAGAACCTGGCCCAGGAGAGCAGCGGACAGGAACGTAAGTAGCAGCTGGCCAGGGAGGGCAGGCCTGCACCCCTCAGCTTCCCTGCCCTGAGGGAAGAGATTTCAGCACATTTCCATAGCCAGGGGTCCTGGCACCTGCCTGTATTCAGGTCTGTGCTCCACAGTCGTGCCAGCAGCTAGGGAGAAACTGGAGCTTGAAATGAAAGCAACAGCTGCAGTTTGGCACTCTCTTCCTTTCTCTCATGTTCAATGTCTTCATCTTTTCATCCAACTTTACACCCACCCAACTCCCTGCTCTGCTTCCCCCTGCTCTCCCCTCCTTGCTGCAGGCTCTGCTCCCTCCCTCTGCCTGCTTCCCTCCAAGTGAGGGGCTGGCTGCCTCCTGCAGAGCTTCTCCTGTCCCCCTCAGGGCCTGGGGAGGTCCCAGCTCCATCTTCCCTAGAAGTGACTTACAGTCTCACATTCCTTCTGGAGAGCCCTTCCAGTGGATTAAGCCCTGTGGACACAGGGAAGCCATGACCCTGCTGCCCACCCATGACTGAGACACATCTTTGGTACTTGGCTACAGATGTTGGGGGTCCACAGCTCCCACCACCCTGGGACTCCAGTAAAGGCAGGGTGTTGATCTTGTTGCCCCAAGTCCTGATGTGGGCAGCACTGGAGCTGCTCACCAAAACCAGCCCCTCAGAGTGGTGAACTGCATCCACTCCTTGGGCAAACATCCAGGCTGGCAGTGCCCACACCTCTGGAAAGGGGCACTGGACAAGGCAGAGCTGAGTCTGTGCCCCAGTGCCAGCACAGCAAACACATCCCCTCCCCTCTGGGGCTGTTTTGGATGTCATACAGAGGCAGGAGGCTGCTGCTGGGCTGCTCCAGGGGCTCCCTGCATCCCTCTGCTGCCCATGACAGGCTGGTGCCAGCTTCTGGTGATTTTAGCAGACAGCACAAGCTTCTCTGGCCCGTGCTGAAGGTTGTTTGTGTGTCTGCCTGTCTGTAGTAGTGCCTGGCCATGGCTGGGCTCCAGTGAGATCCGTGCTGAAGCTGGGGGCTTGCTTTTGGCTGCCCTGCAGTGAGATGGCACAGCATGGGGATGGGGCAGGGCACTCTCTTTACCTGCCTGTGGCACAGACACACAGCCAGCCCTGTGCTCTGCCACTGTCCATCCCAGCTTGCAGTGATGGGGGGGTCTCTGACTCACATTTGTGCAGGCATTGTGGTGTGGGGCAGCTGACACACACAGGTGGGGAAAAACGTGTCCTCCTGCCACATGTTATAGGACTGAGTGCTGTGCCTGGCCCCAGAGTGGCCGGGATGTGCTGGGGAAGCACAGGGCCACTGTGCCCTGCCTGTACACCCCACGAGGAGAAACACTTCAGCCCCTGTGCCAGCAGCTCAGGGCTGCAACTGCTTGGTGCCAGCTGATGCTGCTGTGGCTGCCCTGCCCTCCCCAGCCCCAGGGTGGCCCCTGGGGGCTCTTTGGCAGAGAGGGCGAGCTTGGGGGGCGGAGGGGGTCCAGCCACCCAAGGCACAAGATGGTGTCAGCTCTGAAAGTATTTAACCTCACTTGCAGTTGCAGCTCTGGGCCGTTCTGCACTCCTGTCACTAATGCTGGTCTGGCTCTGTCTCCCCCATCCCTCTGACTCCCCTTTTCCTGCGCTGTCTTCTCTCCCCCCTCTCCCCCCTTCTTGCTGTCTGTGAAATCAGGACTTCCCTGGGTTAAGTGACGATTATTATGGAGCAAAGAACCTGAGTAAGTTGAATTCCGATGCGCATTGTTCCCTTTCTGTGGCTGGCGGTGCCTGGGGCGTGGCTGGGCTCTGGCCGGGGCCGCTGTGCTTCCCTGGCTGCGGGGCAGGAGGAGCCCCGGGGGGACCCCGGAGTGCCGCCGGAGGCTGCGGGGCTTCAGGTGCCGCTGCTGCACGTGGGGCGGGGTTGGGGAGCTTGCCCGGGGGTGCTGGCCGTGCCCTAAGTGCCTGCTGCACCTCCTCATCCTCTTCTTCCTGCTCCTGTCTGGGTTGGTTGTTGCCTTAGCACTTGGAGCCACTGCCGGTGTGGGTGGGAAGTGGCCGTGATGGGCCTGCTCTGAATGGGGTGGGTGACAACATTCTGAGGTGTTCCCACCTTTCTCTGGGTTACCACATATGCAGAGCTGCAGAATAATGACAGGAGCCCCGTGGTCTTCCCAGCTGGGGCATGAGTTCCCTGCCAAGCAGTGCAGAGCCTGACTGGGGCAGGCAGCGGCCAGCAAGCCTCTGTGGGGTGCTCGCAGCATTAGGATCAGCCTGAGCAAGCAAAGCCCCAAACTCTGTCCCATTCTGTCACTGTCTTGTCTCTGTTTGTCCCAGAGGTAGGCTCCCCCATCCCCGTGCCAGCACAGCCGTGCCCTCCCCTGCCCGCTGTGTGCATGCTGCACCTGCTCCCCTGCCAGCATCCCCCTCCCTGTGCACTCCACCTTCCCTGGGCCTGGGAAGCCCCAGTGCCTTCACATCTGCCAGGCAGGCCCTCCTGGCCTCCCTGTCTTCTGGAAGCATCCCCCTGCATGTCCCCAGGTTCCCAGCAAAGGGTGAGAGATGCCGCCCTTGCCCACGTGGCACAGACTCGTCCCAGTGGGTGCTGGGCTGCAGGTTTTTCGGGAGGCCAGTGCTGTCCTGCCCTTGGTCAGTAGTGCTGGGTGACAGCTGGGGTGCCCCCGTGCCTCCTGCCCATGCTCCTTCTGAAGGGGATCTCTCTGGTTGCTTTGCAGAGGGCGTGACATCAAACACCAGTGACAGCGAGAGCAGTTCCAGTAAGTGTGTGTGCACCTGCTCTCCCCCCCTGTACGTGTGTGTGTGTCCCCGTGTGAGTGTGCATGTTTGGGCACTTCCATCTTGTCTCGTCCCAGTGGTGGTTCTGAGGCTGGTCCTTCCTGCTGGTGACACTGAGGTGCTGCGGCCAGCTCTCTCCTCGGGGCCAGGAAGAGCAGGGGCTGGGGAGCAGGGATGAACCTGCCTGCTTCACTGCTCTCTCCTGGCTGCAGGGCTCTGCTCCAAGGCAGGGTGGTGGGTTCCCAGGCCATCATGATCCCCCATCATCAGTGCCTGCTACAGGAAGCAAAATGGCCAGAGGTCGGGCCTGTAGCATAGATGGCTCCTGGAGCCCACGCCTGTACAAGAGCATGGGATCCAGCTGTAATACATGCTCCCTTTGTCCCCAGGAAGTCCTCTAAATACCTGCAGGGAGGACACTACATCCCAATGGGCTGAGAGCCTGCAGCAGTGGGGGAGGGAAAGAGAAGGCTTGACCCAGAGCTGGGACATAAATAATTAAAGTGGCTCAAGGGCTCATAACTGCATGCCCGTCATGCTTCATGTCCGTGGGTGGAGTGATGGGGACAGCCTGGAGTGCCCCCAGAGCTGTGGGAGGCTGAAGGGACAGGAGCCAGCCCCTCACAGCTGCAGAGGGGCTGGAGAGCTGCTGCAAGTGCTCACCTACATCCCCCTGGCTCTGTTGCAGAAGGACAAGAGGACACCATCCTGTCATACGAGCCAGTGACGCGGCAAGAAAGTAAGTCCTGAGCTGAAGGTGCCCCATGCCCACTCAAGTGTGGCCGCCTGTGTCCCCAGCACAGCCAGGGTGTCCTGTGCTCCCTCCCCTCCTGCCATACCAGCAGGGCACTGGGTGGATGCAAGTGGAGCCTCGTGTGTTGTGTGCAGCAGGGGAGCCAGGCGTGCACGGCTTTCCCTGGCCTCCACTGCCCAGTTTTAATCGACAGAAATGGTCTTGTGTCATGGTCTGCAAGACCAAGGGAGAGATCCAGAACTAAAACTGAGCTGGGCTTTAGTCCTCAGCTGAGGACAAGATTATCCCTTCCTGCCTCAGACCAGGTCCCTGCTGCAGGGCAACCCTCCCCCAGCCCACAGCATTTAACCCTGCTTGATGCTCAAACCCTGCAGACCCTTTTGCAGGCTGAATAGTCCCAGCCTCGGTGGTCTGTCCTTGCCAGAAGCTGGATCTGACTCTTAGGCTCCCGTCACTCCCCCAGCTCTGTGGCATCCTCGCCCAGCTGTCCTGGTTGCCTGGCTCCTGCCCCAAGCAAGGGAGCAGCTTTGCTGATCTGCAACCCTGAAGACCTGCAGAACCTTCCCAGGGGCCACGCAGATGGTTTGGGTCAGATGGGAAGGACATGTTGGCCGTGACCAGGAGGAGATAAACTCGCACGGGGGAGGCACCTTTGGGTGCCCATGTGAGCAAGAGCACCCCACTGCCAGCAGGGAGAGGGCAGGTCCATGCCAAAAGTGGCAGTAGGGTCAGCTGCCTGCAGCACAGGTGGGGCCTCAGGTTGTGGCTCTTGTTCACAGTTCACTACGCGAGGCCGGTGATCATCCTGGGGCCGACAAAGGACCGGATCAACGACGACCTCATCTCTGAATTCCCACACAAGTTTGGTTCCTGTGTGCCCCGTAAGTCCCTTGCTGGAGGGAGGGGAGAGTGGTGGCTCTGCTCTTTGCAGGGTCTTACCCGTGGTGTGGGGAGGGCCCTGGGAGCACCAGGTGGGTTTTGTCCCTCCCTGTTTGTTGTGCATCACTCTGGGTTCACTTTTGCTGCCCGCTCTCCTCCAGACACCACCAGGCCTCGGCGTGAGAACGAGGTGGATGGACAGGACTATCACTTTGTGGTGTCCCGGGAACAGATGGAGAAAGACATCCAGGACAACAAGTTCATAGAGGCTGGGCAGTTCAATGACAATCTCTATGGGACCAGCATCCAGTCCGTGCGAGCGGTGGCAGAGAGGGTGAGTGTCAGGTGGCATTCCTGGGACTGAGATTCCTCCAGCCCAGACCCACACGCATTCAGCAGTTCCCCTCCTTTCCCTGTGTTGTTAATGAAGGGCTGTAACCACATTAAGCAAGCACAGCACGATCCTCTCCTCCCTCCAGAGTCCTGCCAAGCCATGTGGCTGCTTTTCTCAGCTGTGTTACTCTACCTCAGCGTGGTACCTCTGTCATCCAAACTCCACCCAAAAGCCTGGCACTGCTGGCCCAGCCTTGTGCTCAGGAACTCACAGGGTAGAGATACCTGGGTGCCCTCAAAGCAGCAGCGTTCCTCTGGAGGAGTGCTGGAGTTACCCTGGGCTTGTAAATAGTTTCACATGTCCAGACAAAGGTTCAGTCCCTTTGCATTGTTGCTGTCCTGCCCTGAGCAAGCAGGAATGTGAGGCCATTGGGAGCTGGCTTGTGTCTCAGGAGTGGGGTTTCATTTCTGTGGCTCCTCCCTTTTCAAGCACATCTGTATGAGCAAGCTGTTCCCCACACAGAGTAGAGTGTGTGGGTAGCTCTGATCCTGACTGTCTCCTTTCCAGGGGAAGCACTGCATCCTGGATGTGTCTGGCAATGCCATCAAGAGGTTGCGACAAGCACAACTTTATCCCATTGCCATTTTCATCAAACCCAAATCCATTGAAGCCCTCATGTAAGTGCAGCACCGTGTTCTGTGCCTCTCCAGCTGCTTGTCCTGCTGCTCCTGGCCATAGGTGCAGGCTGGAAAGGATGTGAGAGCTGAGCTTGCAGTTCTGAGCAGCAGAAGCAGCAGCAGAGAATATTATCTGTGAGGAGATTCAACAGCTTGAGGCTGACCCTGAGACCAGGAGGAATTCTGCTGGCACTGAGGGGCCTGGGAAAACCCCTTCTCAAGTCAGAAGGGGTCAAATTGCTTATTTCTGTGTTTTATGAAGATGAGAAAACTTAGGCAAGCAGGGAGGAGTCTTCTGCAGCAGTCTCACAGATTTAAGGGACTGCCTGAATTTGAATTCCCTTCCATGCTGTGATGAAGGGGGGTGGGGTAGGTGGCAATGGGAAGAACTGGTGGAAGTTGAGATAAAGTGCCAAGGCAGCCTGGAGTCTGTGGGGAAGGGCCCTGCCTTTGGGAGCTGGGTCCTGCACAGCTTCCCTTCCTGTGAGCAGAGGATTCCCAGGCACCCTGGCTCTGTGGGCTATTTTTGCTTCTGTTCATTGCTAAGAAAAAGAGCTAAAAACTTTTTATTTTTTTGTGCGTGATAGGGAGATGAACCGGAGACAGACATATGAACAGGCCAACAAGGTCTTTGACAAAGCCATGAAACTTGAGCAAGAGTTTGGAGAATATTTTACAGGTGAGTGTCCTGAGCAGGCTTGTATCTGATTTACTTCATTTTTCCATGCAGCAGCTGTGACCTCTCTACCAGCACTGTCCTACTGCAGGGTCATGGGAAAATGTCCAGCTTCATCAGAGCAAAAGAGAAATGGCACTTTGCCAGGAGGGCTCTGCAAGGGGACTGCTCCAAGATCACTGGATAGGAGTAAACCAGTTGTAGAGGAGGAGACAAGTTGTCAGGCAGGATTTTCTGAGTTTGTGAAAGCTTATCACCAACTTCAACAACAATAAAAAAATCTAAAAATCCCCGAGCAGGGGAAGCACAGGGTTTCAGGGTGCTACAAGTCTACAGGAAGTAAACTCCCTGCATGAGAGAAAAGGGGAGCATTTTCAAAAAGAGAGAAGAGAAGATTCTAAAGAGGAAGGATAAAAAATTAGTGACCTAAATGGTGGAGACAGTCCTGAGTTATTACAAAACATCTACCAAAAAAGACTGGAAGTTTGGCTTGTTTCCTAAGTAGTCTTTGCTCAAGAGCCAGTTCGGGGTTGCTGACACTTCGTGCCTGCTGAGATGAGCTGCTCATGGCACAGGCATCCTTGTGCATTAAGGAAGCAATGTTTGTAACATGATTAATTCTGGAAAACCACAGGGAGGTGAAGAGGCAGAGAAACTGGTCTTCCATCTTTTCTCCAGTGCAGTAGCTGTTTCTTCCTAAGTTGAGGAATGATAATGTTGCCCAAGTGTGTATTACCCACCTAACAGCTGCTGGGAAAAACCCCAAGCAGGATGTTTTCCAAAAATTGATTTCAGCTGGGCAAATATTTGGGTAAAAACACAGTGAGCTTTCCCCAGACCTCCTACCCTGGGCTCCAGACCTGCTGGCTGTTCTTCCAGGAAGACATGTCACAGTTTTGCAGGCCCTCCACATGCCACTGCACACTTGGAGGGCGAGTTTGATGTTGACCTGTGAAAAAGGAATGCTGTTGGCTGAAATGTGTTGAAAGAACCAGGTGATGGGCAGAGGGATGGTCACTGTCACAGCTTCTGTGCCAGCAGCTTAGACTGAGAGAGCAGAGTTGCTGGGGGATGGTCTTGGCTGGGTTAGAGGCAGGCTGGATTACCAGAAAGCTTTGCCCCTTCATGTGCATCTTGCTGTGATGTGAGCAGCACAGTGAAGTGCCTGGTGCTGTGTCTGTGCTGAGTTCTGCAGGGCTGGGCAGGGGCTGCTGCTGGGAGCAGGGGCTGCACGCTGGCCTTTCCCAACCTCAGAGCTCTGTGTTCCCACCCTGCAGCAGAGAAAGCAGCAAACACGAGGAGCCCTCAGCAGCCAGCCAGAAGGAAAACCAGAGGGAAGGGACAATGGTGGCACCTGGGGTGCCTGGAGCTGCCCCAGCCCTGTCTTCCCTCTCTGGTCAGTGGCGGTGCCGGGCCCGGCCGCAGCCCCGGCGTGGTGCCTGACACAGTTTGCAAAGCTGATTAGCAGCCTGGTGTGGGGAGCCCAGCTGGCCCTGCACACAGCCAGGAGCTCTGCCAGCCAGGATCAGAGCTGGCTAATCCCCACCGAGGTGCTGCTTTAACCCTCTGTGTCCACGGCAGCTCCTCTGACAGCCCCTGGCTGTGCTCTCCATCCCTTTGGGGCAGTGGGGAGGCTCTCCCATAACTCATGGCAGTGCTGCCTGGTGCTCAAGGTCTTGCTTGTTCTCTCCTCTTTCAGCCATTGTACAAGGAGACTCTCTTGAAGAAATTTACAGCAAAATCAAACAGATCATTGAGGACCAGTCTGGGCACTACATCTGGGTCCCATCCCCAGAGAAACTCTGAAGATGTCTCCCACCTGCTTCCCTGTGAGCAGAAGATCTCTGAAGTCCCACCCATCCAAGCCCTCTGCCCCGAGGGGGAGGGATATGAAAACTATTCCTGCTCCCTTTTTTAGATCGTCGCAAAATTGAGTTTTCTAGTCCTGTTTCTTTTGTTGGGATGAACTCATATCATTCATCACGTGACTGTTCCCACCATTCCTGCATGGACCTTCCCACTGCTCCATTAGAGACAGATGAGAACCCATTCAAGGTCGTTTTTTTATTATTATTATATTATTATTATTATTATTATTATTAACTAAACAAAGAATCAAGATGGGAGGAGGCAGCTAAGGACTAATGTAAGAAAACAAGTGAAACATTGGACTCTGAACACATGAGCTGGTATCAGAACTCCAGGGGCATTTTTTTCCAAGTGTGACCGTCTAGCAGCTCTGAACAGTGCGACAGATGGGCAGCAGAAAGCATTTTATTTATCTGTATATGTAATTTATATATAATATAGAGGAGAGATATTATATATATATTATATATATATATATATATGTATGTGGACTAGGAAATGTGAGGGACCTCTCTGAAAAGGTGTTGTTTTATTGCAAGGTTCTTTCAGTTCCTCTGTCCCAACCACTCAGCGTAGGGAGTCCACTTGGGCAGGAAGAGCTCAAAACGGTACCAGGTGCTTTGGAAACTTCTCCTGTCCAGGCCAGTTCCCTGCAGCCACCCTGGGTGTGAGACAGGGCAGAGACTGGTGCTGCCTGGGCAGGAGGGACCAGAGCAAGGAGCAGCAGCTGGCCTGAGAGAGGCTGGGAGACAGAGACTGAGCAGGAGGCTGCGGAGCAAGAGAATGGATGATACTACATATTAAATTGCACATTGTTTTACACACAACCTTATGTGTTTGCATGAGAGGTTTCCTTTTGGTTCTATTTTTTTAAGCTGATTTTAAACCAAAACCATATTGTGTTGTTGTGTTGGCTTTTTTAATTATTATTATTATTATTATTAATATTATTATTATTCCATTTTTCTCTTGTTAATGATGAACTGAATGGGTATAAAATCCAGTTTTTTAACTTATTTTTTAAGCTGGCTCTATTGTAAATAGAATCTAGATCTGTGGTGTTTAGTTAAGAAATACTTTACTGGCCACATGGAACAAATGTACTCACTGTCCTGTGTTGCTGTGAAAAACCTGGGATGTTGGACTGGCCCTGTACCTGTGAGTGCAGGTGGAATGACCCATTCTGGCTTGTGGCAGCACACTGGCATTCCCTTCTGCATTAGCCACTGGCAGGAAAAGCCCCCAGCTGTGCCTTGGATGGACACTCATGTTTTCCAGATCATTAACAGAATCGAAAACCTTCCTCTCTTCCCTGCTCCACGCCGAGTTCCCGGCCCTGCTGAGTGCAGGTTCTAGGGTGGCTCTCCCAGGGGAAGGGCTGTCCTTCCAGCAAAGGTCACCTTGCCTGGCTCAGGCTCTGACATCTCTCTGTGAATCCTGTGGCTGAAGCTGGGTTCTGCTGCCTCCCCCAGGCCACCCCAAAGCCCTGAAGTGGTGCCCCAGCCCACGGGCCGAGGGGCAGGGGGTGCAGAGCTGCCCCAGCCCCTGAGCACTGGCATTTTTCAAGAGAGGCGACTGCTGGCACCAAGACACTTGGCCCTAAGCTGAGACCTGTCTGTCTTTGAGGACACTTTGGCTTCTGTGCTTGAGTGGGGCTCCAGTGTGGGGACAGACCCCTGTGTGGAGCTGGGGATGCTCATGTGGCCTTTGAGGAGAGTGTGCTGGGTGCTCAGAGTTCAGCTCCCAGTGCTCCCACCTTACAAGGAGCTGGGGGATGCTGTTCCTCACACAGTGCCACACCCCACAGCACAGGAGGTCATGACCAGGTAAGTCTCCTCCTCCCCCTGTTTATCAGGGACAAGCTGTGGTCCCCTGTCCCCAAGGTGATGGTTCAGTGTGTCAGTCAGTGCCTGGCACACAGCATGAGTGGAGCTGCTCTAAGACTGTCCATGTGCTGCCTGGGGAGGAGCTTCCTCTGCTCATCCTGCATCCCATGGAGCCCTGCAGGGACCCAGCAGCTTCTGGGGCCAGGACACAGCCCTGCAGGAGACACACAGCTGTGAGCACAGGGGAGGGCAGAAGGATTCTGCCGTGGATGGGACCGACCCTAAAGGAGCACACAGAACTCTGGCAATGGATTCCTGTTGGGCATCCAGCCCCTGCCCCCTGGTCCTGCTCCAGCTGCTATAAATGTCGGTCCCCAAAGGAGTGGAGTAAGTGAAACAAAAGTCCTTAAGGTGCTAGTCACACATTCCTATCTTTTTCTGTCTTTTTTTTTTCTTTTCTTTTTTCTGTTTTTTTTCCTAATAGCCTGTCTCCCTCTGTCAAGTCACGTGGAGAAAAAAGATGATGTACTCCATGGCATAGCTGACAGTATGGAATTGATCATGACAACAGTAGTTGGTTAACAGTGTTTCTTCCAAGGAGACATATATTTTTAATAAACAGAGAGTTGCAAAGAACTCTTGTCTTTGAGACCTTCTTGTAGAGTCCTTCATTGTGTACCAGATCTGGGGTTTTTTTTGGTGCTGATGCTAGCAACTATTGATATGGTCTCTCTATGGCAAACTGAAGTGTTGAAAAAAACAGTGGTTTAGGGAAAAAAAAGGTGGTGCCTAAGAACTTGCTTAGTGGAAGGAAAGGACATCTAAAACAAGAAAAAGAAAATAGAAAATAAAAGGAAGTGGGCTTATTTGGAGCTGTAACTCAGCCACTGAAAAGTGCTTTTGGTTGGGTTGTTTACACCCAGGTTAAGTCTGGCCTGATGACACAACACCATAAATGTATTTTGGATCATGGTTGAATTGTGGGGAGGTTGCTTTTCAAATAATAGGGTTTATGTGCTGCTACATATTTGTTCTTGTATTTGATATAAAGACAACAAAGTAAATACATAGTCCAGCTAATATACAGCTTCTTTTTACAGTTTTAACATGCTATTTAAATATCAGAGAGAAGACAAGTTGTAAAGACAACTAGTATAATTTTTAATACCTTCAAATGTAAAGGAATGTTCACTGGAAGACAAATATGGTTAAAGGATTGTCACAGTGTGCCTGATTCTGCTTTGTCATTTGACTGATCTGAAGGAAGGGTGAAGGGGTTTGGTTTTTAAGCACTAAATTTCTTTTTTACTTTTAAACTGCACAGAAGAGAAGCAAATTGAGATTTCAGGAGAACAAGGATGTTGTGCCTACAGTTTGCTGACTGTTCAGTTTGTGAAGCTCACTGGACAAATCAAAAACCATTTAGAAACTCCTTTAACTGATCAGATCAACAGCCTGCTGCTGCTGCTGCTGGTGGTGGTTGTCCACAAAACACGGAGAGATTAAGCAGTTGCTAAGCAGATCTGATGCTAGAATTACCACTCTCAAAAATCAAAGTGTTTGCTTGCATAACGATGGATTTGGAGTCATGGATGAAGCAGCACAGAAAGTGTCTCCTGCTGGGTGCCCCAGCACTGCCAGGCTGCTCTGCCCAGCTCCAGGAGCTGCAGCTGGGGGGCTGCAGACACCCCTCCCCTGGCAAACCACGGTGTGTCCTGAGCTCATGTGTCACCTCCAGCTGCTGTGACAGGGAAACATTCACCAGGGAGAGGAACACGGGGATGTGTTCTCAAATAAACCCTGTCACTCCTGTAAGGCAGAACAGCCTCTGGAAGAGAAACCAGCATGTGAAGTGAAAGAGGGTGGCATGGGGAAGGAACCTGTTCTGTTAAAGCTGTAACCACCCATTTTCCTGGTTGCTCTGCCAAGCAGGACCTTTGCAAAGTCCTGGCCCAGAAAATAGCAGAGCATTGTCCTGCTAATGGTCCTGTCTAGTTGTGAAATGTAGGAGCTGGTTCTTTTCTCTCCCAAGATGTCCTGCTACAGCTGCCTGCAACAGGCAAGAAACTAATCTGCCCTAAGACACTTCTAGAAAATTATACTGTAAGCTGCTTGTGCTATAGAAAAACATGTCTGTGCTTCTGTCTGCAGCTCTGGGTAATTAGCTGTCTTAGCTAAGCAGAAGAGCACAGGTTGTGCTGTGAGGCTACTGGAAGAGGGGCTTTAAAGGAATGTAATTATAATTTTCTCAAGATTTTTTTCCCCACTGATGGAGCTGTCTTAGATACGCCCATTGTTGCTAATGATGCTTGGCAGCACAATCTTCAAGAACTGCTGTTCTCTGCTTTCCTCAGGCTGTCACAGCAGGATTCATGGCACTGAAGCATCTGCTGGGAAGCAGGTAAAGTTATGATCATGTCAAAGCTGTCTCTTTCCTTCAAGAATCCTTGGGTACACCTTGACCTTCAGTGTTTATTCATATCCCTTGCCTCCAAAATGAGGGTCACTTGTTTACCTTTAGGGTTTTTAACCCTAAGGAAAAGCATTACACATGGTTAGAGTCAGTCAGTGCAGCATCTCTGAATGGGGCCAGCACGTGGGAGCACTTATGGGACTTGCAATACCTGCTTAGGGCCACACTTGACTCAGCACTGGGGTGACTGTGGAATTTCCTCCCCTCGTTCCTGTGCACTACTTGACAAAAGCTTCTGCCCAATCCTCTAATGAGCTTCAGTCCTCTTCCAATTACCTTCATTTCTGATTACTTACTGTGGGCACTGCTAAGTGTCAGGGGCCAGGCCAGCCCCTCTTCCTCTCCTGCCTCTCCCAAATGCTCAGTGCAGCCACAACGGTGGGAGCAAAGCTCTTCCCACACTGTCTGGTGGGAGGTGCACCCTCAGTGGAGAGCTGCTCCTGCTGCTGGTGCCTCTGGGTGAGAGGTAGTGGAAGGGGCTCTGGGGCTCTGTCCTGTCCCATTCCCAGACTCTTCCCAGCAAGGACGATTTTCCCAGGGCAGCCACAATCCCATCAGTTCCACATGGTCGGTTTAGAATCTCTCCCTGGACCCATCCTCCAATTCACACTGCAATTCCCTTGTGTCTCTGCACTGCTGCTCATCCCCAAATGGTTAAATTATCAAATTAGGGGGGGAAAGGGTATAAAATACCAGCTGGGGAAAAGGGGGTGAAGTTTGTGACCTCCTGCCCTGGAGGATCCATTTGTGTTCTCAGAAGCAGGGAGGACTCTGCTGTACAGAACCAGCATCCAGCTGACACTGGAGATCCCACAGTGATGTGTAAATAGGAAACTACTGCTGCAATGCCACCCTCTGGAGCCATCTGCACATCCAGGGATGAGCACACAGGCCCCCTGAGCTGAAAGAAAACAGGGATCAATGAAAAGACAAGAACAGGGGAGGAATGAATAGCTCTATTATTTTTTTTTACAGGTCAGCTGTTGCTGGTTTAAAAATATTTACAAACCACAGTCACCTCAATGGGCTACTGAACTGTAAAGCAACATTTAGTAGCAAAAAGAACCTGCACCAGCAAACACCTGCAAAGGTGTGATTGCACACAAAGTACTACTGGGAACAGCCACTGGAAATGCAGATAATTACAGTCTGATTCAACTAGGAGAGGAATTCTTGCCCTACTTAAACTCTCTGGAATAAAATGTACTGAGTAAAAAATGTTCAGCAAAAGATGAGTACTATCAGCAGAGACTGAAACTTATCTTCAGTGCTTTCTGTAGCATAAAAGAAATCAAAGTGAGTAACTCCAAGGAAAGAATTCCAACCATTCTGGCTGTAGGCAAACCCACATTTAGTGCTTCCATGACTGTGTGTAATTACCTCCTTACACCTGCTGGGCAAACGTGACCTTTCCCAGCAGGTAGAGTGTGACACCTTTACCTCTGTGTGTGTGTGTGCAAGTCAGAACTGAGCAGTAATTAAAGCCAGCCCAGCAGGCTCCAGGGAGATACTGCAGGCAGGATGGATGCCTTTGAGTTTGTGGCATCATTTAGAGTCCCCCACTACTGTGATCCAGCACAGATCTCCAAAACTGTGACTCCAGAAGAATCTTCTGTGCCATTTGAGACCTGGATTTTTATGGATCTAAAGGTATTTCTTAGTTCAACAGGCAGCACATTGTGCATTAGAGATCTGAAAGCAGTGTCTCAGAGGCCCAGACTAGGTCTGGGGAACTGATTTAAGTTCACCACTGAATGGAGAATTTACACTAAACAGCCCCATGCTCCTGTTAAGGAGAGCTCCCCTGTGTGACCCTTTAGATGCCCCTCCCGGGGTGACAGTGGCACCAGGCCAGACTGTCCCTGTGGCTCTTTGCAGTGGCAGCTCCAGTGACCCTGTGAGTCCTCCTTTGGCTCCCTGCACACCCCCCACTCACACAGGATTCCTCTCTGGCTCCATCCCAGGCTTCCCACAGCCAAGTCCCAGCTGTGCTCAGACTTGCTGAGCACCTGCCTGGCCCAGGGTTCAGTGAGCTGGAAGGGAGGAGTGCAGCCCTCACAGCACTGCCTGTGACAGCTGCAGCTTCTTCCCTGAGCTCAGCACTGCTGCTTCTTCTATTCCAAGGGACTGTGGAACCAGCAAACAGCTCTGAATTCTTGTCCCCACTGAAATGGACTGGAAACTAAACAATCTGATAAATATTTATGCAGCAAGGCAGCTATGACAACCAGAGGAGATGAAATACTTTTTAAAGATTTTTATCGTGCTCGTTGCCATTTGCTACTAAAACCAGATATTTAAACCAACCTGTTACACAACAGCAGAGGCATCTCATGTAAAAGTTAAATATTTATTTCTAACAGTTAAATAGCTCCAGAGAATGAAAATTATTCCCTAGAGGAAAACAATTACATTTACTGAATAAACACTTCCTAAAAAGTACATAACTTCTTTGCCAACAAGAAGGACATTCTGGTTTCTTTTCCACTGCCCCCATGGCCCTGTGCCCTCACAGAGCTAACAGCCTCTCATTCAGCACAACGTTTCCAAGAGAGACTGCTTTCCTTTTTTTGTAATTGTGGCTGTCATTATTCTTCATTTGGAATAAGTCCTTTTACTCTGTCCAGCTTGTCCAGAACCTCACTATAAAGGCCAACCATCTGCAGAATATGAGCACCACAGTTGTCAACAAGGGTGGATAAAAATGTATCAATCAACTCCCTGACACAGAACAGAACCAAGGGAGTAGGTGGGACACTACCACAGCTTCTAAACCTCAAATTTCAAACTGATGTAAAGATTTTGGCACAGGTTTAAATACAATAGTTTAGGGGAAAAAAAAGATCAGTGCAGCCTAACAAAAGTGGTTTTATTTGCAGTCATAAAGCATAGTTTATATCTGAGTCTTATATCAGTGCATAAACCCTATTCACCAAATCACAGATGTTGGGAGTTGATGTTGAGGGTGGGAAAGACTTCTTATTGTCAGCTCTTATTGTCTTAACTGGTGCATTTTAAATGGTGTAAGAGTTACAGCCAAGCCCTTGATTGCTCAGCTTGTACACAAGAGAATGAATGGTGACACCAGCCAGGCTGCACTGGGGTTGGGGTTGCAATCTAGACAGCAGCAGCAGCCAAAAGCTGTAGAAAGAAGCTTCCTTGTGACAGAGTAAGAAGTGTCATTGCAAAGTGTCACCTACAAAGGTGCTAGCCTGGAGATTTCTCTCTCACAGGAAGTGGCTGAGCTACACGTGAGAAGATGAGCTTTAGTGATTTTCTTCACACCATCTTAAACCCTGTTTATAAGGCATTAGATTATACCAGGAACCAAGCTTGAAAGTATTCCTGTAACAACTGATCTGAGTAAACTGGTTCAGCACCTTGACTTCAGTTAAAGCAGGCAAAGGTACAGGGTTCTCCCATGGCCACAAAGAGTCAGAAGTTTATTTCCAGTCACCCACTTACATCATCCCTCCAGTAAAAAAATGTTATTCCCTCTATTGTCTATCAAAACTTTTCTGGCCTCACTTTGAAAAAACCTTTTAGCACCAGGCTCCCCCAAAATATTTAGATATCATGATTCTCCTGAAACTCTAAAGATCATCAGCAGTGGTTTCTTCACCCAGATGCACATCTCAAATTCAGGCCAGACATCCAATCCCATCTCCTCAAACCCCCTGTGTACACTTACATGGCCTTCATAGCTTTTCTTCAGGGATCCCAAGTGACTGAGGAAACGCATTCCCAATCCACACCACTGCTCAGCCTCCTTGTATTTAGCAGCAGTATACAGAAATATTCCTGTGTTCCAGGCTCTTGTCATCAACCAAAGGATCTCCATCTCTGGGTAGGCATCCTGAGGGAGCAAACAAGCAGCAGCACCTCATCAGAAAATAGAATCTTCACTTCAAAACTGACAAGCCAAGAGTGTGCTGGAGTTTAATTTTAGACTAAGAAAACAGTTGGGTTTTTTCCTCCTAAGCAAAGGGAGAAAAAGCCCTTACAAATCCAAGGAAATCTGTAATGCAGTCCTAAATATCCAAGAGACACTCCTTTTAAGGTAATTTCAGTGTGTTTTTTACTGAAGAAGTCTTAGCACCTCCCCATATAACACCATGCAATGTTCATTTTACTAATGATTCTCAGTCTAATGAGATTTTTTTTCAAACTGCTTAGGATCATCTCCCAATCTCTTGGTTTCCTGTTCAACTTACTGTGCTGCTGACTACACTCAGAGCATCTTCAAAGTAGTCCCACACCTCCTGCAGCACACAGGTATCCAAGTCTGTCAATCCAGTAGGCAAGGAAATGTTAATCAAACTGTGTAAGCATTTGCTGAGGATTGAAAGAGAGCAGAAGAGGAAACATTAAACACCATGTGCACAAACAGTTTTAGTACCAGGAGCACACTGAGTTATGTCTCTGTCATTGTCTACACTCATATTCTTGAAGCAGAAACATGTATTTTAGTACTATCAGATCTTATTCATAAAACTATGAAAAAACACAGTCAAGAGCAATTAGTACTTAATTATTTTCATTGCTGGTCTCTACAGTAACACAGAAGGAAAATCACAGTATTTCCTAGGGTGCTACACATGACAGCAAGAAAAAAAGTACCTTTTCTAACTTCACCAACAAGAGCTACACAGACAGCATCCTCAGAAAATCAGTAACAAATACAGGGTTCTGAAAACAGCTCTGTCTTTCCCAGTGTGAAGTGAGAAAGGCAATATCAACTGTTGCCTTTGCCAAGTGCTTATTTGAAGGAACTTGGAAAGGATAAGTAGCACATAAATATGCTAAATAAATCACATATGTACTATGTGGCATCACTACCTTACAACTCAGAGCTTTCTTCTCAACCCTTAATTTCTCTTCATTGTCTCTGAAATACCCAGCTCACTACTGCAGAGCAACATTTGAAATTAACACCTCCCTCACAAGAAACAACCAGAAACTTCTTCCAGATTCAATTTTCATTTTCCTTCCTCAATAGATTAATTTATTGGAAAGAGGACTGTGCCAGAAAACATGTCAAGTAAACAAACTGCAGTTAAAACATCTGTTAGGCAGCCATCCTTCAGAGGTACACTGGTTGGCCAGCAAGAAGTGAAACCTTGCATATAAAGTAAAACCCACTTTTTTTTTTCAAATTGCAGGCTTTATTCCCTGTCAGCATTTCCAGTCACAGGCTCATGGCAAAGCTATGTGATAACACTAACCTAAATTTCACAGCATCAATGACAGCCTGCTTTCTGTGAAGGTTTAGTGCACTCTTGAGAGCTTTCTTACACAGTGCAGGATACCGAGCTGGAGGTTCCATTGCTAATGCTTCAAAGTAAAAGAAAATAAAGAAGAATAAAAGATAAATTTCTGAAATCAGACTTCAATCTCATAGGTGACTAAAATAAGCTACAGCATGTTGCCAGATCCCTTGTGAAAAACAACTGAAAATAGATCTCCTCATTGGGCTGGTCACAAGCTGGTGCTTCTCTCCCTCTTTCTTAAGCACATCATCAACGAGGACAACAAGGCAGAAGCACAGAAAGATTCATAATTCATTGCTGTTTACCTCCAGTGCAGTAATACAGAAAAATTCTGATGAGGAGGCACTGTCTAAAGAGTTTTGTTTGTCTCCTTGAACACAAAAATCCAGATGGAAACCTAAAGCAGGAGCAGGATTTCAGAATGGTGCCTCCAGGCGCTGGAGTGTAACTCCCTCAGGGCAAGGAGAACCGAAGGTGTTTATGCAATCCCACAGGACACCCTCCAAAGACTTGCCAGGCTGGTTCTAAATGCTCCTCAACTTTCTTGGATCCTGCTCTAGATTCTCAAGCATGTTTTCATGCCTAGGAGTTTGTGATGAAAGTATGGCACAGTGTAGAGAAGTGCTATTTACAAATTGACTATAAAAACTTTTAAGTTGAAACTTAACATTATCTTGGTGGCTTAAATATACCTAAAGTATCTATCCAAAGTCCACAGCCCAAAACTTCTGTTCTGGGGCATGAATCAGTGAGGGTTATTCTCTGGCCTTTGCATGTCTGGAGCATGTAAAAGTTTATCTGAAAAACCCTTTCCAAGTTCACAAGGTATATGAGTGTCTCAAGGTCTAGAAATGGAAATATCTCACAACTTTCTGGTTCATCATCCATGTCATCTGTCATTTCAAAACACAGCTCTCCCAATGTTGCTGAGATCCTAAGCATCTTTGCTTCAGGACAAAATATATATGGTTAGACCCATTTTGTGTATGTTGTACAATACACAATAACCCTGGTCACCTCAAAAGAATGGGAAAGAGAAATGAAAGTGCTTTTTTGTGACTTGAAGATCTATGAAAGTCCTTACATGCAATGATTTCAAGTGTCTTGATCTCTATTTGTGGTTGCTCCCAAACTGACTCCATGAGATTGTGAAGTGTTGGATCATTCAGTTTGGATCTTGCTTCAAATTCATAAAGCAGCAACAATGTGTCTGTTGGGTCTTTAGCAAAATCTCCTACAAAAGAGACAGAATTGCCTGTATGTAATGATGAATTTTCTCAAAGCCACAGGGTGCACTATAAGGTAATTTTTGCTTCCAAAGGGCAGGAAAACCATCAAGGTACTCAAACTTAACAGCAGTGCAAGTGGAATGTGCCATTCAAAGAACACATAATGGAATTTTTCTACCAATATCCTACCAAAAAATGTGAACTGTGCACCTGCTGGGCTAACAGTCAGTTATCACCTCAGCTTCTATCATATTGTCATCCATCTACTCCAACAACCTCCATCTGAGACAGCAATTCCACATGCTCTGGATTCTTCATTAACATTGTGCCAAAGAGTTACATGTGCTGAAAATGCACACTTTGTGGCTTACCTGTTAATTTCAGCACCTTCCATACCTCCTTGCATGTCTGAAGATGTTGAAGGGCCTCACTAAAAAGCTCTGTCTATTTTACAAAATTAAATAAGTTAGTTTTGTCAGAGTTTTAAAAGCAAAAGGAATAATTACGTCAGAACTAACTACAAAATAAATTAAGAATCAGCCTGGTTAGTAAATAACCTATACCAGTTATTGGAGTTTGGGAATTTTTTTTTTCTTTTTCAAAGACAAAGCCACTTCACACTGAACGTTTCATTGGCCCAGAAAGAACCATCCATGTTCCTAAGGGACATAATTGTTTCAGCTGCCAAGCATAAAACAGTGCTAATTGAGGCTGACAAACCACTAAATGCCACAACACAAGTTGCTGTGCATTGCTCTCCACAGCATTTTATACAATCACTCTGTACCAGACCTCTGTACTTCCCTCACAACCTCTGTGTTTTCCTTTATCTTCTTACCACAGTAAGCACAATTCCTCCCCCCATGAATAGATGTATGCATAAAAACAAACAAACAAACAAACAAACAAACAAAAAACAGTGAGTTTTATCACAATGAGAATGGTAACTACTTTACCAACAGCAGTAATTGTCTTTCTGACTAACCCACATTTAGCAGCAGACTCCTGACAATATATATCTTGATTGAAGACTGAAATTCCTGTCAGATGATACTGCCATGACCCTTTATTGACACAAACCCATTCAAACACACTCAACAAATTTACAGAAATCCAGAAATTGTCTGGAAAGGTGCATCAACTCCAAGCAACTATGAAATACTCCCTTGCTTACTTTCTCAATATCCTGCTCTGAGTGAAAAAACAAGGACTTCAAAATGAAAAGAAAAAAGAAAGCTACACTGGTACATTCAGAAATAGTTAACAGGCTTTGCCCTACCTGTTCTGAAGGTGTGACTTGCTGTCTCCCCATTTCCAGATCAACTGCAGCTGCCATTAACAGGCATGTCTTCTGAGCAACTAGAACAGCTTTGTCAGAGGGACAAAACTGGGACAACTGACACCAAAAATAGGAAAAGGTAATGAGAATTTTACTCATATAAAGCAATTTGCTTGTGAACAGATGACTGCTGACCCTCCTCTATGACACCTGCAGGAATCAGTCATGAGTAGTATATATTCATGTTGTACTTTTACTTGTACAATTACACAACAGGATTATTTAAATATAAATTTAAATGTAAAGCAGAGTTGGAGCCCCCTCTCTACAAGCACATACAAAACTGACAGTGTTAGTAGAAGTCCTGCATAAAGATAAGAACTCAAGTACTTAACATGTTTGTATTAATGATATAGTTTACAAACATCAGAACCCATTTCTTTTAGAAACTTCTCATTGAAGTCTTAGGTTTATTACATTCTTAAGAAACAGAATGTAAAGTATGACAATAATGCACACATTTTATAATATAAGTCAATGTCCTTGTGACAAAAATGCTCCATCTTCAGAACATACAAGCATGTCTCCATGGAGACACCCAAACCATGGATGTGACTTCTAGAAGAACTAGACAGATGAAAATATTCCTCAATTAGAAACACTATTAGCAAGAGTAAATACCTTGAAAGACAGTACAAAAAAATCCTTCATCTTTTCAGGGCTGTCCTTGAGCTGTACAGCTAAGTTCCAAGCTAACAAAGACATAAAAACAGAGACTAGAATAAAAATCTGCAGTGCTACATGTGTGCCCACTGAATTTCTAGCAATGAGCAGCTCACATCTTACAATTCTATTTCTGAACCAATATGTCATCTACAGCTCATTTAACACCAGCAAGAAATAGTGTTACTAGTGATTTGTTAAAATAGTTAATTCATGCTTTCAAGTTTTGCCTTGATAACTTCACCACAACCAAGAACCCATTCTAGCACACACCCTGCCAACAAAAGCATGAACTGGGAAAAGCATTTTCTTATAGTAGTTAACAAAGCTAGGACATAAGTGGAAGTGTTGAACAGTATTCCCCAGACAAACAAAAAAGAAAAAGGAAAAAAACCACAACATCTTGAACCATTCCCTCATTTTACCCCAGCAAGGTCAAGTACATGGCAATTAAGCACATAATTCTGAGTAATAAATGGATGAGCATCTAAAGGCAATCAAATTATTTATGTATGAGAGCTTGACCCAATTAAATGTTTAGATTCCACAGCAACTTTCACATTAATTTATTCTATAGGACACATTTTTTTGTAGTCTCTGAATTGTTTATCCTGGGAGTGAGAATGCTGCCTTGGAAAGGTCATGATTCCATTCATGCTCAGGTCACTGTATTGGACCTCTGCTGCTTCTCCCCCTCCCTTGCTACTTTATTGGTTACACTGTGAGGATGTGTGCAGAAACAAATGTCTTCTGATACTGGTTGCAACTGTTTTCTCTCCTCTATGCTCTGACAGAAGCAAGAATCTGAAAAATTGGTTCAGCTTGTTACCCTATGCTTGTATTTTTTATTTATAGACAGCAAATGCATTAATCCTTTACCAAAACAGTGTAACAAAGACGACAAAATGAGGATCCAGAGACAACACTGTGCATAAAGGTAAGGGCAGCCCCATGGGAGCTGCATTTCCCACTAAAAACTACTTTATCTGTGATAATATTTGCAGTTTGGATTTCACAGTCTCTAGTTCAAGGCAAACTCCAGGGCTGCTGATTTAAAGGACCAATAAAGACAGAGGAGATTCAGTTTAGATTTTGGGAGTAACCTACCAACTTTTCTAAACCATTGAGCTTCGAGGATTCTCATGTCCCCTGTAAATTTCTCTTCTGTGAAAGACTCAGCAAGTTTCTTGTGAACTGCAGAAAACAGATAATTCAATACAAAAGTACCACTTTTAAAGCAGAATAAAACCATTTCCCAGTCTAATCCCTACACTACAAAACAAAGGTTTGCAAAATGCCTGTGTAATTCCTGAAGACTTATTCTCACAACTTAAATCCAATGTTCTTCAGAAAGCCCTACAAAAAAACCAGCAAAAGGTGCCTCAAACAGCACTTTAGAGAAGATGACAACAAGTACTGCTGTTCTAAGTTTACTGACACTGAAGTCTAATGCAGAGGAGTTTTATTTAATTTCACAAGTAGGGGGTTTAAATTTAATTACAAGTTTGAGGCTTTTCTTCTAGGAGCCTTTTCTTGATTTAATTCTGCTCTTCAATCTCTTCAGCAGTACTGCAAGTTTTTGATAGCAAAAATCTGTGGCACTGAGATCCAACTTCACAATACTATTGAATTTCCTGCTTTAGTTTTCATTGATTTCACTGGGAAGTTGAGAGCCTGAACTGAAATAAGAAGTCTAAGTATTTCATTGGTAGGGATCTAATCATATCATAAAATGGTGACATATGGAAGAACTCCAGAAAATGCAAATAAAACAAAAACATACCCAAGTTCAAGTAAGCCAGTATTGAGTTGATATCTTCATCTCTAGAATGGAGAAAAAATTAATTTTAGAAAATGGATTAATTTTTTTCAACAGAACACATTATTTATGTTGGAATATATTTTCCCAGTTATGGATAGATCCACTCTTCTCACTCAGAACTGTGGAAAGACATCCCACAAAAAGTGTTGAAGTTACAGAGACTGCTTAGCTTACAACCTCCAAAAAACACCTGACAGGCAGATGCATTAATAAAAGAAGAAGGCAAAGAGCAAATATTTAAAGAAATTTTTATACAAGTTGAAAATATGTTCCTATGTGATGTCATTAGGTCATTAGGAAATCACCTAGGTGGACTTTTATGAGCATAAAAAATAATCTCTTGATTACTCTGCAAGAAAAAAAGCCCAGAAAGAAAACATTACACAATTTGAACAACAGATCCACCATAAGAAAATGGTTTTTCAAACAGACCCACCTTGTCTCTGCATTTTCTGCCATGACTTTTGACAACATCAGACGGACCAAACATCTAAATATGAGAAAAACAAGCAAGGAAGAAACATATTTTTTTTTCAATGGTGTACTTTGCCCTAATTTTCCTGAAAGGATCCCATTTTTCTTCCTTATGCTTCTCCTTGTAAGCATATTGAATTCTTACTTTAAGGCTGCAAATAACTGTTGGCAGTCTTGTAAATGTTCAGACAAATACTCCAAAGCTTTGATAGCCACAATTTGCTGGTCATTCTGAAAAGAATTAAAACATGTTTTGTATATACTGCACTACCTCGGTTACCACAAAAAAAAAAATCCCCAAACCAAAACAACAACAAAAACCCAAACAAAAACAAACCCCAAAGCAACCACATACTCCAAGTCTGTGCAGTCCAGCAGCAGGAAAATGAACAAAGGACTGTGCACAGGATTGCCTGAGAGTGCAGAGAGAGCTCTAAGGAGAGATCATATGATTCCCTGCACAAAGAGCCTGGGGCCAGAGCAGGACTAGCACAGGTTGGTGAGGCTTTCATGCCTCACAGGGCTGGGAACAAAGCCCTGAGAGCCTGGAATGCAATCAGCCAGCTCAGACAGAGCTCAGGCCACCAAGCAAGAGGCAAACAGGAGGGACAAAGGACTTTCATCATGGATTTATGTGTATTTTATACACCCCTCTCACATCAAAGATCAAATCCCAGAGGCAGAAGAGCTAACTTTATGCTAAGGAGAATTTTACAGAAATACACAATTTAATATCCAGATGCCAACATTTATAACCCAGAATTCTTTATTTTTCTGTCGAAATTTTAAAATATATCACTTCTTTCTACATGAAAATAATTTCTGCTTTGCATTACACAACACATTTGAGACCTTTGTTGTGGAAGCATGAAATACTAAGAAATCCATGAAATACAGAGAAATATTAAAACTAGGCCAGGTTAAAGAGGTTACAGATGTCCTACTTATACCAGTAAAGCAAAGGAAAGACAACATTATCTGCTCTACCTCTAAAGCAATTTGGGCAGCTAAACTTAAGAGGTTGCTGCCTGTATTTTTATCCACTCTCAGCTTGTCTTCATATTCTGATGGCTTTTCTGCTAGCTTCCCAATTTCAATAACTGCTTCCATAGCTGAAAGAGACAGAGGTAAAAAAATACCATTTTTATAGAAGCAATTGGAAGGTGGAAAGTTCTACTGTTTTAATGATTTATGAAAGGGTATAATTTTTTTTTAAACGAAAAGCCAAGACAAGAAAACCTGACCATACCAGCACTTCTCCACAAATACTCATTTCTTCCTAGGGAGGTGCCAAAAAGCTTTCCAAGCTACTAATCTAAGGAAACAAAGATGCCATACAAATGATACTCATCTCACATACTTAATTTTGTTCTGCTAAGTAACTGTTTGTTACCAAAGACAGAAGACTTTCTCTAATACATTGTCTGGGCAGCATTCCAAGCTCCCACATCTTGGCTTATGCTAAGGGTGCCACTGCTTTTATGTTCACACTGTGCTGTGTTTCCCACTCTGTATTATGTGAACAAATTATGCTGTCAATAAAAGTTGTATAGAGAATAATTAAATGGCAGAGAACTCACTGGAAAATAAGCTTTGCACATTACTCTGTATTCTAAGTAACTATAGACTGTATTTCTCAATTTTCATTACTTGAGCTAAGATCCTCATTAAAATATGAAGCAGCAGAACTCATTATAAAGAAGAAAGAGGCTACAGAGATACAACATTCTGTAAGTCATCTCAATAATTCATGTATTTTTTGGTAACTTTAGGCTCCATCTGTCCAGAGAAATTAAGAGCAGCAATAATAGTTCCCTTAAGGTTCAAATTGTATATGTATATTAAAAAGTACAGAATGATTCTCACCCTGGGATGACACTACAGCTTCTGCCCATGGGAGGATTATCCTCCCTAGCCAGAGCCCCATCCAAACAAAATCAAATATAGCAATGGACTCTACCTCTTACATACTGTGTGCAAAAAATAAAAATAAATCCTACTTTTACAACTTAAAAATATTTAAAATCTACAGCCTGACATTTTCAATTACTTTAGGGATCCCTCTTCTAGCTACCCTCTGCTATGTCTTTCTCAAGATGAACAGTCCAAAGCTGCTTAGTATTTTTTAATATATTTGGCACTTCTCCTTGTAGTGGACCCTTCAACTTTCAAGCTGTACCTTTATCAGTATCATTCTCCAAGACTGCAATCTTATAGACACTGAATTTAGTAAAGATGCTGTTTGGATCACACCTCTCTGCTTGTTTAACTGCCTCCTTAGCCTATTCACAGAAGAGATTGAAGGAAATCAGTATCACATCACCTTGAAATTAGTACATAATTTGCAATAGAAAAGAAATAAAAAGATACACAAAATGTTAATGGTTAAATTGTTGATATTTATAGAATAATTCAAGATGTTTGAGTCTGCCCTTGAAACAAAAGTGATGAGATCAGAAGACAGCACCAAAGACTTAACAGAAATGAAAAAGCCAATTCTTCAAAAATAAAACATGCAAATAAAGACACAAGTAAGTCTACATATGTATTAAATACACCTTGTCAAGTTGTTTCAGATGAAGATAGCAAGAAGCCATGTTCCTCTGCAGCTTAGCCAAGTTCTGATCTATCTGCCCAGGTGTATAAAAGCTGGCAGAATAATTGTACCAGTGAAGGGCTTCACAATAGCTTTTCTCCTAGAAAATACAGAAATTAAATAAAATAAAACCCAAAAAACATGGCCATATTTGGGTGACTAAACTGCCTGTGTCTTCCCAATTTTTTTTTTTTTAATGAAAGGTTTAGATAGTCAAATACATTCTAGTGGAACATCCAGGTTGTTCCAGGTGCAGAATCCAGCACTTTCCTTTGTTAGATTTCATACAGTTGGTGAGTGCCCAGCCCTCTAATTTGTCTAGACACTGTGAGAGACAGTATGCAAAGCTTTAATGAAATCCAAAGAGATGATACCAACTGGCTTCAGCTCATCAACAAGGTGGGTGACCTTGCCCTAAAGGAAATCAAGTTTGACAAGCAGGACTTCCCCCTCATGGACTAGTGCTGGCTGTAACCAATGACTGCATTGTCCTTCAGGTGTTTTTCAACAACTCCCAGAATAATCTCCATAATTTTACCAGGCACTGAAGTGAGACTAACAGGCCTGTGGTTTCCAGCGTTGTCCTTCTTGCCCTTCTTGAAAACTGGGATAACTTTTGCCAGCTTGCAGCCAACTGGGACCTCTCCAGATTCCCAGGACCATTCAAAAATCATTGAGGAGCCTCACAATGACACCAGCCAGTTCTTTGACTCCTCTTGGACAAATCCCTTCAGGCCCCACAGCCATACAGGAACCAGCTGGAGCAGGAATTCTTGCATTATCTGTTCCCATGCACAAACCTTAAGATGAGGCTACCTGAAACTTGATTTTGTAATTGAAAACAGCACCCAGATGGATGAAAGTAAAACTAGTGCCAGCTGGAACAAGGCTCTTAGTAACAGTTTGCAGTCTAACCAAAAATAGACATATCAAAGAGGTCAGAAAAAAAAATTTCGTTTTCACTGTTATAAATAAGAACACTACTGTTTGGTCCCAAACCTCATAATGTTTGGCAGCTCTGTCCCACAAGATGATGTGCAGATGATTCAAGGCTTCAGGCAACAGCTGTTTCCCAGTATAATGACCTGAAAAGATACTGCAAATCATCACTTTAAAAGAACTTTACAAAGCACGCTGAAAAGCATCTAAGAACTATTCTACAGCCTGCAACAAAAAACAGGGACACAGCAGTAGTTTTAGCTAGGAGCCAGTGTTTCATGTCCTGTTTATGGAAAAAAAAAACAAACCAAACCAACCAATCAACCGAGCAAAACCCAAAAAAAACCAGTGGGTAAGAGAAAAATATTTTCATGTTTGAACAATGTAAATGTAGCTCTTGCTCCTAGCTAGATACAACATGAAATAGGATTTGTTTTGCAGCAGATCTGACAGCCAAGAAGTACTACAGTGCTACAGGTGCAACAGACCTGAAAAACAAACTGTTATCCAGCTGCTCAAACAAGGATATGCAACCTATCTTATACTGCCAAACAAAAATAAATTGGGCTGGATGGACAAAGTATTAACATTACACAGAACTCCTGATTAATGTTTCTAATCCCACATGTACCAGTCACACAACAGTCTACACTAAGAAGGAGGAACTGCTCCAGCAAATGAATTTAACCCTGAGCTGGATCGTGACTGTCTTTTGATATGGAAGTTGAGAGTTGCCAAGAAAAAAACAACATAATGGAAAACAGACATAGAGAAAGAAAAATGAGAATAAGCAAAAAAAGTGAAAATCAGAATGCAAGATCTTAGCCAACTATATCCAGCTTTCAGTAAACAGCAGTAAAAGATGGATACAGACCTACAATAACTTCTTCAATCTTTTGCTTAGCGAGCAGCTCCCTCTTATTCTGCAACAGGAACTCGATGTGGAGCAGGGTAATTTTCCCAAGGTCAAGTGAAGATTCAAATCGTTCAGGAACAGATTTCAGAAAATCAAAACCAACTGATTCCCTATTCACAGAGATGCATTTTTAAGAGGCTGCACCAGAAGAGCTGTTAATTTTCCATTCTAGAGATTAACATATTCACACCATACAGCATGTTTGTCATTCAATCACACCGACAGAACGAAGCAAGGTATGAATTTGTTACAGTTCATCTATTCAATGGCAGCTTCCTCTTACCACATGCTTCTTCCACTGTATTCATAAGAGTTTGTTCTTCACATTTGCATCAAGATACAAGTATATACATATATAATCATGATAGAGCACTTAACAGGGTAAAATTTCATGCCTCAATTTATTTTGCAGTAACTTGTTATCCTCCTGCTGTTTTTTCTAAGAATGATTCTAGGGCTCTGAAGTCATTCTGATGGTTGGTTAGAACAAAGATGTCAGTCTGATGATTCCAGACATATATTAAAACTACATAATGAATCTTAATCATTCCAAAGTAGGTCTACAGAACAGCAAATTGCCACTACAGTTATTTCACACCCTGTTCTGTTGGTGCCATAATCAGTATCTCCATGCTATAAAGGACAGGCTCCCTCCCAAAACCTTTCACTTTACCTCAGTGAGCTTTTATTTAAGATAGAGCATCATTGTATAATAGATGTTCTTTGCTTATAAAGAAACACCCAAAAACTCCAAACATTGTGTTTACCCCACTTAGAGAGGCTTTCATACCTTCCATGCTCCAGCAGCAGTTTGGCAGTATTCAAACAGAAATCTAAAGACATCTCAAGTTGTGTGAATTCTGCAAGAGCTAGACAGAACACAAAGCACTTGAGATTATATAATCAACTTAGACACTTAATTGCTCAATTTACCACTTACCTCTTACAGCTTCTTTGAAAGACAGAAACAAAACTGGGGGAAAGAAAACCCAGTAAGCCTATCACAGATCTACAACAAAAGGAAGAATAATATCTTTTGTGTTTTGACTTTCCTTTCACTGTACAGTTAATGCAGTACTACAGAAAGGTGACAGACTGATAGCTGTGGAATTTCAGTCCTCTGTCTCTTTAAACAGGAACAGCACAGGCTTTAGTAGAACATTTTTTTTGCCTCAAGCTGCCTTCTATCAAAATGTCTCATCCATATCCAGCAGGAACAACCTGACACTGAGGTTAGTGCTCAGGCTGTGTGGTATCACATTGCAATGGGAACTACTTCAGCACAATGCCCTCAGCATCAGCTGTTGGATTGACTGGGGCTGATAAGCAGGTATCAGTTTTACACCACTCAGATCAAGTTTTCAAATTGTTACCCAGTGCTGAAGGGTTTATAACAAAATAGATACACTTGTAGCTTGGATGAGACCAGAGAAGGAATACACAGGGACATGACTGGAACAGATGATAAAAGAAACATTTCTAAGGGAACTGATAAAAGTGCACAACAAGATTTTTGTGAAATGCCTAAAATTTAGCAGGAATCTTCAAAGACAGAGCAGTTGCAGTACATGGACACAATACTTTTCTGCCAGCCATACAAGAGAGACATCCACTCATTAATAAACTTGCTTGAAAAACTGAGTGGAGGCTTAGCTTTACTAAATAACAGTCGAGTGTGTTTTGATAGGGAACTCCATGATTTCACAAATCTAACTGAAGAACACAAATCAGCTATTGTATGTTTATTTGAAACTGTAAGTTTTAAATAATTGGCTGCTTGAAAACTGGCTGAAATTCCCCAGGAGCAAGTTGCAGTTACCATTTCTGCTAGTCTGACAGCATTCAAACCCCTCAGCTCTCTGAAAAATTCCTCATCACACTCTACATTTCTCAGATTATTCATTACACTTCTTATGCTTTCCAACGATGACAAGTACAAAGCCTCTCTTCTTTAAGATTTCATTATTTATGAAAAAAAAAATCTCTGACACATTAATTATCCTTGCTATAATAAAGTCTCCCCAAAAACTTTCTTATCCTCTCATTTCATAGCAGAATCAGTTCTGTTCAAGTAATAAATAAGTGAGGAATAAGGAGAAAAGACTTTATTTGACTTAAAGAAGCTCTTGTAATACAGGTTTATAACAACACACTGATCAGCACCTGATGTCTCTTGGTCAAAACCTGCAAAATCCCACCCAGAGAACAGCAATGCTTCACCAGCCTTTCTTCTGTGCTGACTGTGTAAGTCAATGCACCTTCACCCTTATGCATATGTCTAAATAAACTGTAGCTTTACACTGCCATATTTTCACTCTCCTCATTCTAACAGCCTTCAGAGTCCTCCCCCTTCCCCATCTGCAGCAAGGCTATTTAAATCAGCATCTGGATACCTCCTCTGTGAACACTGAGTACTATGTCTCACACTTCAAACCCAAAAGGACATTCAGCTAATGCAGATTCTGCCAAAAACACAGGATTGTTTCTCTGTGTGTGACACAGGCAGTCTCCTTGGATATGGAGCAATATGACCTCACCATGAAACCTAGGGAGAGCTGTGATACCTGAGTTGATATCTTCATCTGAAGCTCCACTTTTAAGAAGAATTTTAACTTTCAAAAAAAACCCTGCTGGGTGCAAATTCTCCTGCACAATGAAAAACAATACATTACTTGGACAGCTCTTTGTAGAACACAGATCCTGTGAGAGTACAGCACATTCATAATACAGGCAAATATTAAGGCATCACATACTCCCCACTGTAATCTTCAGTTCCATTTTAATGACTGAAGCAAGTGGTAGGCAACTTATGCAATAATTTCTTCCTAAATGCAATGTGCATCTTAATTATTTTTTCTTACACTGCCAAAAGACCACAAAGATAACAAAAGCAAAAGATGCAAAATTCTCATTTTGCTGTGGCCCATTTTTGATATTTTTAAATAAAAGCTGAACATTACTGAATGATAGAAACATTTCCTGCTTTTCTGTGTGCAAATTGGCTGGATTAATCTAGAATTAATATGAGCAGATTCATAGTTTTTATAAAAAGAAGAAATTCAGGGGGCAACAACAGTGGGAGCAATTGGAAATAATGAGAATTGTAAACTAAAGCTCTCACTAAAACAGTGCATATTTCAGGTTCTAGAATCACCATTTTCTACTAATTTTCCATACCCTCACACAATATCAAAATGTATATTATCAAAAATTATGAAAAAAAACACTTTCTGCCTCAAAAAACTTTGCAAAGGTAAACAATAAAAGAGGATAAAAGGCTTAGATACTGTAGTGGCACATTATTTGCATTACTAAAACACACTGCCTTTTATGCTGATCTCATGAGCATATGCATTATAAGCTGTCTGCAAATTCAGGCAGAATGCAGAAACTGAACATCAGCTGCCATTTAAAACAATATTTCATACTTAAAACTTGTTTTGTACAAAGCAGAAAATGAAAAATTTTAAATGATCAACCAAAGATAAATAGGACTTTTTCAGATTTCATGTACTCCACACTGACCTGAATAGAGAGAAGCACAAAGTTAATTCAAGTCTCTGTGGGAAACAGAATTTGTAAAGGATCAAGAGACCTCACTGTAATGGCTGCTTAGAGATATATGAATTTCCTGCAGGGTAGCTGGTATGTTTACACACCTCATTTTTCAGGTCTGCTTGCATGCCTCTGCCTGAGTGTTGCTTTGGGGATCCCTCAGACAATGAGGTAACGGAAATTATTTTACTCTTTGTGCTTTAGCTGTGGGTTTGTGGTTGTCCCAGCTGCCTGCCTCTATCAGCTCACACATCTGAGAAATTTTAGTCACACCATCATCAAAGGACCTTACTATTAACACACAGGAGGCAGGAGGACAGCTCTGCTTCTACATGCAAATAAGTATGTCTGTACCAAAATAATAGTAATAAAAAAAAGCTGGGAATACCAAAACATCCACAGGAAACATAAAGCAAACACACCTCAATCTGTTGTCAAGGATGACACACTGGTGATTGATGTGGTCTATGTTATCATGTCAATAATTGCCTGAGTTTCATCTATTTCAATCTGTAAATAGAGAAAAAAATTATACCTGATTTGCCAAGTTTATGGCTTTCAATGCTTTATCCAGGTACTGACTGCAATCCCACTCAAAATAGGTTGTGGCTAACAGTCGCAGCACTTTAGCCTGGGAACAAAAAAATGGCCACACAGGAACATATATATGAACACAAAAGACTTAAATTCTAAGGTCATGAAAAATAAAAGCTCTTTGAGTCAAAAAAATTCCTGCCTGGTATCAGACACATAAAGTGATTGCTCATTTTGAAACATATCCAGTCTTGAAGAAATGCAGTACACAGAGGACACGAATCAACTAGAATCCAGAGAAAAACAGAGTGGTTTCAGGGAAAATCAGATAATTGGAAAAAAATAATAAAAGAAGTAATTGAAATAACAGGAGGTACACACTTCACAGAGGAAAACAAACAAACAAAAAGGCAGGACAAAGACCTACAGGATGATGGACCACAAATACATAAATTATGTACAAAGAGGAAGAGATTAGAATCTTCATATCTGCAGTCAGAAGTAAAAGAATAAACTGACATCTGAATGAGACAGAGAAACATCCATCACAAATGACACAGTTCAACTGATGATGTATTGAAAGAGGAAGGGAAGAGGAGATGGCCTTTCAGCATCTACTTCAGCCTCACTTTCTTCACTTTGATTTCTGTGAAATAGTAGAATCAGATGTGATTTAAGGGCGCTCATCAGTGACTGATGCTTGTAACAACTGAACTTGAAACTCTGCCAAACTTCACAGCAGACTACTAAAAAGGAGACCAAGACATCACTGGGCAGGTTTGCACAGAAAAGACAGATAATACACTGGAGTCAGTTTAACTAAATCCTCCTATTTGTAAATAGAAATTTCTCTATTTCTCACCTGCATTTCTTTGCCGACAGAATATTTCATGTCCATCTTCCCAATGTCATAACTCTGGCTATCAACGATAAATGAAAGTTAAAATTAACAGGATGACAGAGATAAATTCAGTCTTCTGATAATGTGCAAAATTCTTATCCTTTCCCACTTCCTAAGGAGTTAAAAACCACATAAATCACACAAACTAATCTATCTCAGTAGTCACTTTTACTAGAGAACAGAAAATTTTGGGTTCTTTCTACCCTTACATTAAAAATTTTACTCAATCACCTTCTTCAGCCTGCTGCAGCACATTCTGTAACATCTTCTATTCAAACATTTCAGTAGGTTTTATCCACTTTAACCATGGAGATTTTGAAGAAGCAAATGTTTCCTTTCTCACCTGACACATAATATGGTAACACACAAAATCTATATATGACTGGTGTCTAGACCACAGCACATCAACAGCAAAGACAGAATCATGTAACTCATGATTCCCCATTCTTCTTCTAAAAGTTAAATGGCAGAACAAAGAACCACACAGGAGAAAACACAGTGGTAATTCCACAAAACCAGATTTGATTACAAATGCTGTGAATGAAGAACTGTTAGAAAGAAAAACAGTAACTGGGTTCTTGTTTTCTAATTTAATATATTCTCAGACCAGGGAAATCTTAACCCACTAGATGGAGCCACACTCTTTCTCCAGATTATTATCTGCACTTTGCAAAGCTTTATTTTCTCCTCAAATTTTGTCATCAGGACTCAGTATTTCATTTTCCACAAGAATAAAACACAAAATAATCTCCAAAGCACCAGCTATAACTAATTCTGAGCATTTCTACAAATCCTCTTTGACAACATATATGACCATAATGATTTTGAATTTGATCAGTTGCTCTTCATTTTCTTCTAACTATTTAAAAGAACAACAGGACACAAATCACAAATTTTCTGCACTGAGGCTGTGACCATGGCATGAGGATACTCTTCCTGACAGTCCACATTTCCTCACCCTTAGTAATACCACAGTAGTTATTTGGATCCTACCCAAACCATCTCTACCCATTCCTTTTTCACCTTGATGTTTGTTGACCTTTTTTTATCAGTCAAGGACTCTTCAGAAAACTAATCACTTTGGAGGAAGTGCTAGGGAGTGAATTGGAAAAAAACATTGGAAGATGTTTTTCATTCTAAAGGCATGACAATCCATGTGGGAAAACAGACATAGATTTTAGGCAATAGTGTACAAGTATCTGCTCAGATAATTTGGTTCAGCTAAAATCTTGTATTCTCACATTTCTAATGAGCCCTTTACTTTCCCTTGCTCCCCTCTCTCCTTCACACACATTTTTACATCTCAAAAGCAGGGGTTTGTTTATTTGATTTTTGCACATTACCTGAGCCAGAAGGAGCTCTGTTCATATCTCTTCCTTTCATAGGTTTCCACTCCAAAATTGTAACAGAGGATTGACAGGTAACAGGTCTGCAATAAAAGACTCCTATAATGTTCTTGTAAAACATCATTAGATCTATGGCACTCAGGTTCTTTAAAATGGATTTTTCTGTCAAGATATATCCACTGTTATCACTTCTGGCCTTTTGCAAGGGGATACTGAAGATGACTAAAATGGAATCATTAATTGGGTGGGAAAGTGAAGTATCATTAACCAGCCCAGGACACACAAAACAGCAGGATTTCTGAATGCAGAACACAGAGTTCCTCAATAAATCACACTGAAAGCACTAGAACTGTGTAAATTAAACAATAAAAATTAAAATTTGTGGGGAAAAACTGTAATACTACAACCTTTTTTTTTTAAATAACAAAAAAGTTTTACATAATTAAGTGAAGAGGAGTCTACCTGTTTCATGGCAGGCTTCTTCCCAGCATTTCTCTTTGGGGTTAAAAAAGGATTCCAAGTTTTAGAAGAAAACTGCTTTTGAATGCTTGGTTGTTCAGAGCTTTATCAGTCAGCTCTGACAACATCTGTTCATAACAACTTGCCTTTCCTTTGAAATGATTTGCAGCTGTCACATTATCCAAAGAAGAGGAAAAAAAAAGTCTTTTTTCATGCTAGCAGGCTGCCAATATTTACATCCATTTTGCCTCTGCAGTATCGTTTTTTTCCCAAATAAAAATGACACTTTTTGCAAGGCACTGCAGATTTCAAATCCTCAGACAAAAATGAGAAGGGTAGCACAACATCTTGCTTCAAATTTTTTTTTTCTGCAATTCAGGGGCAAAAGCACAGAGTAGGTATATGCATGAACACAAAAGAGACCACTTTCAGATGTGAAACCTCATTTTTCACAGGTTCATTTGTGAATGTTTTCTTTCCAGGAGAGGAGGTGTCCTGTACTGAGCATTGGTTCATAGATTATCAACGACCACAATCCTCTCCAGCTGATCTCTGGTATCATTCAACACAACAATCTCCCTGTGATACTCGCCAGGGACTCTCTGGTACAATGGGAGCCTGAAAGAGTTTAGGATTGAGAGCTGCTCAGCAGTCCAAAAGTTTTGGATTTACTCAGCAGTACTAGCTCTTTCCATTTTCCTTGTTTTTTTAAATACCACTCTTTAAATCAGAAGTAAATTGTATCACTCTCTCATGATCAGAAAGCTTTACCTTGTCTGCAGCCGTGTTCCTGGTTTGTCAAGAGCTTTCATCACATGAAAATTAATATTATTTAATGAAGGAGTTCAAGCAGAAAGAATGAAATTAATTTAGAATTAAATGAGGAACAGGAATGCAAAGATTCCAGTGAACATTTTCAACAGTAAGAAGTTCTGCTCTTATGATTCAAATCAAAGCTAGACCCCTGCAACCTAGTCACTCAGATGCACTTGAACAAGGCCTGCAGATAACAAAAAGCAATACAAAATCAGTTGGAGTTTAAGTGGTTAAAAACACAAACTCCAACCATATTTCCCATATTTTTCTTTAAGAATTTGCACCTGCCCCTTTGAATTTTATTACCAGTACCAGAGAGACAGGAACAAGATGTTTCCTAAGCATCGGGAAAACATGTAAGCAAATGAAAATAAATGCCAGGAAGTTTGTTCTGATATAACTATAACAGACTTCTATCTTTGCAAACAAAAAGCTAATCTGCATACGATAGTTTGTTTTCTCTGTAAGATAAGAACTACAAAAACCAGAGTTTAGTGCAATAGGAAGCCTCTATTCATAGCTCTACAGTTTCATGAAAATGAAGAGTAGTTCTGATGGTAGTGATACTCTTCTCTTGTCCCATCTGTCCCTAGACAAATGTTCAAATGGGTACAAGATGCAATATACAAGATCAAGATGTAAAATGCAACCGGTTCTGTAGAGAGTAGGTGGTATATTCAATTTAGAAATCTTTTTGCTTTGCTTGCTGATTTGTCTTCTCATTGTTTAGGAAGAGTTTATCATTCTATTTCAAATTCTAATCTAAGAAAAGCAATAAAAAAATGCACTTTGAAAAAAACTCTGCTGTTTCCATGCAAAATTTTTAGCAACAAAATCTCAAAGAGGCAACCAACCACAGAAGAGATCTGCAGTTCAGAGTACTTTTCAAAATTTAATATGGCATATGTCATCCCTTAACATATAGAGAGGAAAGCAAGTTCTCAAAGCTTGGAATGATAAAGAAGGGAAGATTTCACTTACTTCTTTTGGCAATTTCATCAACATATCTTTGCAGCGCTGCACGCACATCATTGCTTTCTGAAAATCCCCTTGAGCAACTGCCTGAGAAAGCAGCAGAGCATGCCAACAAACTGTTAGTGTGCAACTGGTCTTTAAAATTCACTAAAAACCTCATTCTTTAAAATGGGACTTGTGTTTTTTGCATGCAGTAAAGCTAGGTTTGGGGTTGGGTATCTGTCCTTAGAGTGCTGTAATAATTCTGTGTATTTCTCCATATTGCCAGATGATAAAGAGATCCAGAAAATCACTGCAGTCCTGAGGTAGTGTGCAAAGGCCAGAGACATGGGACAAAATCATTCACATGTTAAAATTATACAACAGCTCACCAAAATTTATACCACCTCTCCTTTTGTCTCCATGATCTAATTAACAATATGGGCCGTTGCTTTGTCTTGTTTAGGGTAGCTCCTGATAATTTTGGAGATAACACTACCCTTCTAGATACTGAGGTCAGTGGTGTGATCAACAAATGCAGGAAATTACATTCTTTGTATTTGCACTCCTGTGTCTGTAATACTCTGTAGGATTGATAGAGTTCTCAGACACTTCAGTCAGGCAAAACAATCCCTCTCAAAACTCAGAATTTCTAAATTACCTACTTTAAATTACAGTTATTTGCCTTGTTCTCCAGTCAAGCACAGGACACTGTTGGAACTGACCCATTTATGATTCATACAGGCAGCTGTTTATTTTATCAACAGCCATGATAGCCAAATCATAAAGCAACAAATCTGAACTAGAAGATATAAACATCACTGCAAGAAGGACTGCGATAAATGAGGGAAATTAAAAATCATTAAATGATTGCAACACTGAATGCAAACATGAGATCTGCTATCTTACATCTAAGGGAAGGAAGTCTATCTCTCAGCAAGTCCTCAATGCCAAGCATTCAGGTATCTAATAACTGTGGCAGAGTTTCCCTCTATACCTCCAGTGACTCATAAGGAAAACTGAGAACACATACTGATTCAGCTTGGTAGGAGAGTACTTTGAAAAGGCTCTTCTCCACATCAGCTCTGTGCACTTGAATATCTGCTTCATCTTCACTCCCCTTCCGTAACGTTGCATACAGCTTTTCTATACTCTGGAAAACAAAGGGCAGGCATCACCCATGGTGAACATACAAATAAACTCACAAATAGGTGTGCATGTAAGAAAACAAAACTGGGAAAGGACTTACATTCACGGCATTCTCTAGAAACTCATCTGCAAGACCAGCTTTTCCAATATCTATCCATCCTTTCCCAGTTTTCATACACATCTGAAGGAGGAAATGGTAAGTCTGCTGTGAAAATGCACTTTCAAGAAAGGCAACGTAAGATCTCATCTCATTGTCACACAAATCTAACACAGACAAGGGTATTTCAACTCTGCAATTTCTGACCAGTAACTCTCACTTCTGGATGAAGCCCTGAACACTCAGATGCAGCATAAGACTTATGGAGGTGTGCTAGACAATATTACAAGATACTGAAATAAATGAAAGTCCTGCTCGTAACATATTTTACCCTATGAGAAGATGTGATGCCAACCACCCTGTCCAGCCATTCCTAACTCCAATGGCTCAGCAAGGTATCCCTGTAAGATACAGATCCCACTTCAGCCTGTACTTTGTTTTCTTAAAAGGGAAAGAATGGGATCATCAGTCTTATCTTTCCTTAAGTGATGAGAAGAGAGAGCCAGCAATACTCCTGCCAAAACACCAGCTCTCCTTCCAGAACAAGATGTACATCTCACTCCCTTTCCAAAGCAAATGTAATAAGATTTGAAGACTTCCCTGGGGGATCAACTGTACTTCATTACTCACCCACAATTAGCCTTACCAAAATCTGCCTTCGAATAGTTCCCTCCGGAAGATCGCTGCCCTCACAAAGGCAAATCAGTCTGCAAGCAACAAACCTCACTGCAAGAAAACAGTGCAGGCATTCAAGAGTTGCCTTTTCTCTACTTCTTTATTGGATTTTTTTAGAGAAAGTCAGGCGCTGCCATATCTGAAAGACCGTTTGGCATTTTAAATCACAAGACAGAAAAATCTGAAAGCTTTGGGAGTCAAAGCAATCTGATTTTTTGCCAAGGCATTTAAAATTGCTTTTCTGGCAGTAAGAAAAAAAAATATTCTCATTAAAACACTTATTAAACAATTTAGAGAGAGTTTAAGTTAAATACATGGTATTCAAAGACTTAATTACATTGCAGGTGCTTACAGTAACATATCTTGAAAGCCTCAAAATAGCCTTCAGCAAAATAAGGAAATGAAGTTTAATAGTCTTTACAGTTTCAAAGTAAAAAGCAAAAATATTTTCAGGTCTTCCTTAGACATCAGGGATGGAAAAGACACTACTAAATGTACTTAAAACAGCCTCTCCCTGGCTTTTCAGCTGTGATGTGAGAACATCACACTCTACTTTGTGTCAACTTACCCTTTCCCCCTTACCTGGTATAATTTACATGATTATACATCATTTTCACTACAATCCCTCAAGACAAGAACATAGGCCTGACACTGCAATCCCACAGAACCACAGAAAGAAAACACTGAGAGAAAAGACCCAAAGCTCATTTCTGCTTTCCCCCAGCCCTGCTCGTGGCCCTGGGTTCTCTTACCCACCAGTTGTGCACCTGGCCAAAGCAGGTCAGTGAAAAGAGGACCTAGAATGTTTCTGTATGTAAACACAGATGAAATTGCTTTTTTTAATGTAACTACCTCGCTTGATATAAATTAAGTGACCAACAGTCTGAAATTGTCTAAAATTTACATCTATGTTATTTCCATACATTTTTAGATTTGAACCACAGTATCAGAAGGCAAATTACAGCTTCCTTTGGTCACATCACCTCCTTATTGGTGCTCTGGCATGGAAAGAGGAGTGATAAGAACACCTACACTGATTCTCTGACACAAGAAGGTAACTATTACAGCAGGATGCTTCTTCTTGAACTGTTTATACGAGCCCATCGGTACATTTTTCTCTTTCTAGCCCACGTCTGCAAAGACTCAAACAAATCCACAGCACTAGTTATGTACCTGTCAGCAGAGGGTGTTTAATTCCCATGCCACAGCACACAGAGCACGTTCAGGAAGGAACAGAACATACGTACGTTTGGCTCTTTGCTCAGCACTGATAACAGCACCCGTGTGTTTGGTCACAGCCCAGTTCCACAAGCTGACTGCACTCTCTTCAACCTGAAGAGGAGAATTCCACTCAGTTTAATGTTGTCCTGGATGTGGATCACGCTGAAATTCACCACTGGAAAAAGAAGCATCTTCACATGTTTGTACAACTCCGTTTTACACCAGCCAAAGGTGTGAGTTTTCCACAAAACTGTCACAGGATCCCACAGGGACATGTTGGACAGTGACCTGAGAACAGGCACACTGAATGGACCATGCAGCATTTCTTCACCTAAAATCTGAAGGGGTTGGAAAAGAACTCTAAGAATCTTATCACATTTGAGAACTACCTGCAGTAAGGCTTCACCTCTTTTGCACATCAAAAAGAACACTAAGTAGCTTAATTACTTTAAAATACCTACACTGGGAAACTTTTGATATTAGCAAAGAACAAAGGCCACTGACTATACACTCTTGTTAAAAAGATACAGCACTACATAAAGGCAGAAAGCTGCTTTAGCAACCCACCCTGAGGGGCTGCATTTTCCATCACTTTATTCTATTTTTCATGACATATCTTGCCTACAAATACACTCTTGCCTACCTAGGAGAGAGTTCATAGCCCCTCTTATTGAAGTGGCCAGATCACAAATTAATGATTTCTCCTTTCTTCAAAAATAATTTAGGCCAACTGATTCAGGAAGAACTGAAGGATACCACTTTAATGCTCTTGTATTTCTTCACACACTGTACTAATGACACTTTCTGTTACAACACTTGCTAACTTATCTTGCTCCTTGTTGGAAACTTAGGAATTCCAAAAGCAGTGTTCCTTAGCTGATAATTGTTACTTATTAAAGGTCTCTTAAAAATATAATTTTGAAGGAAGAAGTTGGACAGTATCTCAGCTGGTCTTTTTCCTTATTTCAGATTCATGCATTACCAGATTTCTCTTTGAAAAAGGACTTTTAAGTACTTTTAAGTCCTACTTTCTAAGTACTCCTCTAGGAGAAACAAACAGAAGGAAAAACCAAACATTATAAACAACCACCTGATAAACTTTTACAAGGGCTGAAAATGAGTACCTCCAATATAATACTGTGTATTGTAATACTGTTTACCAGGCAGTTAAAATTAAATGCTTGCTTGTTTTCTTCTTCCTCAGGTTATCTGCTGTCATTATGGGAATCCACACAGGGTGAGAAGAAACCTCTCCTCTGACCCAGTACCAAACTCTTAATACATCAGTGCTCTCTGTTTGAATTTTGACTTGAAATTACAACTAGATACTACCAGTAATTTGAAATAATAAATACCTTAACATCATCAGTAACCAGTAACTTTTTCCACTATTATCATGGAATGGTTTGGGTTGGAAGTGACCTTAAAGACACCCAGTTCCAAGCCCCTGTCCCATGCACGGACACCTTTCACTATCCCAGGTTGCTCCAAGCCCTGTCCAACCTGACTTTGAACACTTCCATGGATGGGGCAGCCACAGCTCCTCTGGACAACCTGTGCCAGGGCCGCCCCACCCGTACAGTATCTTACTAATATCTAATCTAAATCAACTTTCTTTCAATGTAAAGCCACTTCCCCCTTTCCTGTCACTTCCAGCCCTTGTATGAAGTCCTTCTCCAGCTCTCCTGGAACCCCTTTAGGCACTGAAGTTGCTGTAAGGTCTCCCCAGAGCCTTCTCTTCTGGCTGAACTCAGTCTGTCTCCCCCAGGAGAGGTGCTCCAGCCCTTCAATCACCTTCTTGGCTTCCTCCAGCAGGTCCACATTCTTCTGATGCTGGTGGCCCCAGGCCTGGGCACAGTACCCAGGTGGGGACTCATGAGAGCAGAGCCAATGACAAACACACTTTACATTCAGGATCATGATTTCACATTGACTTTTAAAAATGACACTTCCCACTTTATTTTGGACTTTCACGCTACTGGGGCAAACGACGAAGAAATTAACTCTTTTTAGACTTCAGGAGTGCTACTCGTTTAGCTTCACCGCAAAGCGTGGGAAGCAGCAGCTGGTGTTTACGGAGCTGCAGCACCAACCTGGGCCAAGGTTGTGGGGTGTGAAGCACATGCACCCCCTGTTTCTCCAGACGGGCTGGGAGCGGTGGGTTCTTCCTCCACCACCTTCCCATCCTCTTCAGAGATGCTCCCCGCCGCCTGGAACAGCTCCTCGGTGAGGGCGGCAATGCGGGACGGCACCTTTTCCTTCAGCAGCTCCCGCACCAGCGCTGTAAGACAGGAGGACAGCGGGGCGTGACACACAGCCCAACACCAGCCGCCAGTGGCGGCGCTGATCGGGAAGGGAGAGCCCGCGACCCGCGGCACCTTCCAGCGCCGCCACCCGCGGGCCCGCCATGTCTCCTCCCTCACGGGGAGCTCCGCCACCGCCGCGCGAGCAGCGCCCCCGCACTGCGCCTGCGCGCGCCC
>JANPWX010000480.1:5378735-5403986 GCA_024734555.1 Trochalopteron elliotii
CAAAAAGGCATATTACTGATTTCTTGCCCTTGGCAAGGCTTTAATGTCTTTGTTCCATTGTCTTGTCTGTGCAGGTACTAACATTAAAGTACAGAATCCTTTCTGAGCATTACCTTAGGTCTTAGCTTGGATTTGCGTGAGCGCAGTTTTTCAGCTCATAGAGAAGAGCGGGAGGATAGAAAAGTCTGGAAGGCAGCGGGGGGAGCTCTGCTTCTCAAATACAATAGTTTCCTGGGGTTTTTTTCCCCCCTGTACCCAACAAAAGAGCGGGCTTAGTTGTCCTTAGAGAGTGCCTCAGGTACTACACGAGGGCGGATGCCGAGCACGCCATGCGGTTCATCAACGGCACGCGGCTGGACGACCGCATCATCCGCACGGACTGGGACGCCGGCTTCAAGGAGGGCCGCCAGTATGGCAGGGGAAAGACTGGGGGACAGGTAAAAGGCAGTGCCACTTCATCCCTGAGTTTGATCCCTGAGTTTGATCCTCTAAGGCTGTGTACTTATTTGATGGTTTTGTCTCGGGGAGAGCAGTGTGCAGACTGTAAAGGTCTGATAACGAAGTTTGCTCGCTCCCGGGTTGTTTTGGTAATTGATACCTGGTGTTAAAGGCTGGAAATTGGCTATTTCTGTCTAGGACTCCATATTTCCTGCAGTGCAAGCAGAACGTTTCCTGAGCCAAGCTAGCACCCTTGAAATGATCCAGAATTTGAGTAGAGACTGCCAGGCCAGTCTCATAACACAGCAGTTTCCCCAAGGGCAAAGATGAGGTTTAGATGAGATAAAGTATTCTGAAGGCCAAGCCTGGCAATTCAGAAAGGTGTGCTGAAAAGCTGAATGACAAAATTTTGGGGTCTTCTTTGCTTCTTACCTAAAAACATCTGAACCATCAGATATATTCTTTTTTGTCATTTTCACCACCATTGCCACATTTTTGGTGGGTTAGTTGAAGAGATCTCAGACGAGTTGAAGTGCTTCTAATCTGAACTTCAGTTCCCCACCAGCTGAACAAGGAGGGAGGGGATGATGATTCTGAAGTCTGGTAGGAGACAGGCAGTGCTGCCTATTAATGTGTGTGTTGTTGTTGTTGTGCCCCAGGTGCGAGATGAATACCGAACAGACTACGATGTGGGAAGAGGTGGCTTTGGCAAGATCATTCAGATGCAGAAGGCAAATCACCAGCCTGCAATCTATTAATTGCCTCGTGGCTCCTAGCTCGTAGAGGGCTCTGTCCTTCCAGAGCTAGCCCTGTTCTCCATTTGGGATCAGGGGATGGAGTGAGATCCAAGTTCCAGCAAAAGGTGACTCTCCTTAGACTGTGGATATACATGTGTTCATTCTCCCTTCTTTCTGAGCTAGAGAGGATGTTCTGTGCTGATACAGGGCAACGAGGGAAAAAAATGGACAGCTCTGTAGGATTCTGGGCAAGAAGAAATGCAGCATGTCACACACACCTTATGCTATGACATACTCTTCATGTTGCACTTAAGCAGGTGGCTTCCTCCAAGCTGCAACTGCAGCTGTGGTTACTTTCAAATGGAACTTTTTTTAGAAGCTTACCACCACTGGAGCCCTCCATGTGCCTGGGCACCTAGTGAGGATGCACAACAGATTCAGGTTTCTAATTTACAACCTTATCTGCTTGATAAACAGTATCACTGTTTGAGTGAGAGAAGTGGACAAAGTCTTATCATCCACTTGGAGGTGCTTGTCTGCACATCTAGCCCTTGAATTGGTCAAGGCCTGCAGAGCATTTCTCTTTATGATGCCCCCAGTGCTGCCTGGCTTTTCAGATCCTCACTGTTCAGTGTGATTTTGTTAAAAGTTTCTGTTAATTTTTTAAAATAAACAGTTGCATTGGGTCTGACTGAGATGAAGGTCATTTTACCCCCAGCAGCCCTCGCAGAGCTGTGTTTTGTATTGGTAGCTAGGAAGGTGTTGATAACACAGCAGTGTTTTGGCTCTTGTTGAACAATGTTCCCACAGTGTCAAGGCTGTCTCTAACATTCCCACTTCACCAACAGGCTGGGGTGGGGGCAGGGTCTTGGGATATCCAGACCATATGTTATCTGCTCACCAGTAGTAGCTGAGAGAAAGGAGATGGGGGGCATTCCTTATTAAAACATCTGTCTCCTGGAGCAGCTGCTCTGTGTACTGAAGCTGTTCTTCCCAGGAAGTGGCCGGACATCTCCTGCTGGTGGAAAGCAGAGAACAAATGTTTAGTTTTCCTTTGTTCCTGCATGCAGCCTTGCTTTTGCTTTATTAAACTGCCTTTATCTTGGCCCACAAATTCCATTCCCATCTTCCTTTCTCCCTGCTCCCTCCCACTGAGGAGGGGAGTGAGAGAGCAGCTTGGTGGGTACCTGGTGTCCAGGCAGGGTCAGCCCTCCACAGTTTGGTGCCCAGTGTAGGGCCTGAGGCAATGGTAGTTGTGTGCTAAGTGTGCTTTAGCCACAGTTGTTATTAAGTAGGCAGCTCCTGTTGGGTCACAGTGTTTGTTGGCTGCATTTCTTATCTCTTTACTTTGCTGGGCTTTGGGAACACGTTAGTACAAACCATGGCTCTGTGCTTTGCCCTGGCACTGATGGCCTTGCTCTGCTGGGGGAGCTGCCTTGTGGAGAGGATTCCATTTCCCACTCCTACCTGGTGTGGGTGGCTTTATTGTTCCTGCTCACCCTTCTGTGAGATGTTTAATGCCACTGATTACCACGGTTGGCATATCATGGGGTCTGTGTAATCTGGTGTCATCCTGGTGTAAAAGAAGATAATTTTTGGGTGAGTCAATACTGAAATGTGCCCTGAGGCAGCTGGTCCGTGGGTGGCAGAGTGTGTGGAAGGATTTGGGCAAGTGCCTGGGCTGGTTATCACCTCCCATAGCCTGGGACTACACCTGAACAGGCAAGTAACCCTGGCAAACTGACATGCCAACTGACAGAAGGTGCCTACACCAGTGAAAACCAGCAGCTTCTGGCGCCGTACTGGGGCTTGGCATGTGCCTGCAGCGGCACAGGTCAGGGCTGTGGTTAACTCAGGGACACAAGCCACCTCTGAGAGTAACTTGATTGAGACTGGGACAAACTCTTATCTGAGGTGATAGTAGAGAGAAGGGCCCAAACAAGAACAACTACAGTTGCCCCAGTTGTGGAAAAAAAGCCAGTGGAAGTCAATGGGTCTATATCATCAGTTATTAGGGGAGGAGGGAGATGAAGGGTTCCATCAAGAAGCTGGTCCTTGAAAAAAGAAAATGCAGGAAGGAGTGAAGGAATTCAGACAAGAAGCAGAAACCACCCAGCCTAACCTCATCAGAGCTTTGAGACGTGGAAATATTACAGCCACCAGGTTTGTGGAATCCTCAGGTTTGTGGAATCCTCAGTGGCTGCTCCAATGGTGGCATAATGGGGCCCAAAGTCAGCAGGAAGATAGGGAAGCCCAACAGCTGTTCATGCAGCTCTTGGGAGCAAAAGAAGGGGTGTCACCATGTGCCTATGAATGTAATCCAGATACCAACTATGTCTCCATCAGCTAACAAGGAGACATTAGCTTTCCTGGGCTTTGGGAACGTGCATGTTCCAGGTTACTGTTGGCTTGTGAAACCTCTCCATCAGTTAACGTGGACGAATCACAGAATCACACAGTGGGTTGGGTGGGAAGGGGCCTTGAAGACCAGCTAGTTCCAAGCACCTTGCCATGGGTAGGGACACCCCTGAGGAGGAAAATGACACGAGTGGCTTGGTGGGCACCTGGTATCCAGCCAAGGTCAACCCACTCCAACAGCGAGTCCCACACCAGTTGCAGTTTGTGTGTCAGAACCACTTTCTCTGTGACACAAACTGGGTTGTGGGGGGAACACACATCTCCTGTTGGTGTCTTAAAGCTGCTGTCACTTGCAGACACGGAGATGGACACTAGGAGGGTGCACAAGTCTCACCGTGGTTCTCTGCACTTCTGTCTTGCTGGCTTTTCCTCTCCTGCTGTGCAGTAGCTCATGGCTGGTGTCAGAAACAAGTTGCTTATGCTCTGTATCAGACCAGTCCTTATGTTTCACATCAGCAGTTCTAGGAGAATTTTCCCTGTCCTGTCACCTGTCCCACAATTGGAGTAGCCTATAAAACATAACAGAGCAATGGTCACTTCAGAGAGGAAGGAACCAAGAACTCCCTTCCCTGTGTTTCTTCCTATTTTAAGAAGAGCATGTCTGGCACTCCCTGGGCTGTTCTTAGGTCCAAACAAGAGATGAGATGTAAACTCTTTTTGATCTGCTCCAAGAACCTCTCAGCTAGGGCAAGTTATTCCACTGAACAAGTTAAATTCTGTCTGTAAATTTGGGTTGTATTATGTAAACAATAGCAGCTGCTCCCTGCCTAGTAATGTGTCATGATTTTTCATGCATTATCTTGTCCAGGATGATAGAAACTGTTGCACATCTATGTGCAGACCAGGCAGTTAAATTAGTTTAACACATTACCCCAAAGTCTTGGTAACTGAGCTAGGAGGGGTGTTACATTTAGTTTGTCAAAATGTTTCCTGCCTGTTTGTTTTGCAAGTCAGGTTGCTGTGCCCGTACAGCTGTCACAGGTCTTGAAGGAACTGCATGTTTATTCTTCAGCAAGTTTAAACAATGACAGTATTGACCAGCCTGTGATCCAGGCTGCCCCTGACATGCAGTGAAATGGAACAGGACTTTGACTTAAAAATGGAAAAATATAGGCAGTCATCTGTCCAGCCTTGCCAAGCACCATCAGTGTGAGGTCCTGTGTGGAGAATATGAATTAGAGATGAAATAATTGCTTGGGTAAACACAGCAGGAAAATGGGAAAGTTTAAGGAAGACAGGGGGATGTAACAGCCTTAAAACACTATGATTGACAAAGAAATTTCTTGTGTATGAGATGAGGAAACCAGCATACCTGTGCAGCCTTTGGTGATCCTGATGGTGGCAGAGAAGGGGTAGTTCATCAGGAAGTGACTGCACTGATGGAAAACTACCCATCTGCACCAGAAATGTGCCACTTGCAGTGCCTGTGCTGTCTCTGCCATCTCTGCACCACTGACAGGCTCACTTCCACCACAGTGAGGTGTGGGTGCCACTGGGATAGAGCTGTCTCCTAAGGGAAATGCTCCTCACTGGGTGACATCCTACTGGGTGCAGCATCATCACAGCATGTTGGCAGCTCCAGGACAGACTGTGAGAGGAGACACCCTTTGGCTAGTTGCAGTGTGGACTGGGGGTCAAGAGCAGGAACCAGGGCACCAGCTGCAGCACTGGGAAGGAAGGAGAGCAAGAGAAGAGTAGGCACCTGGTAGCAAGTTGTTATGCCAGACCTTTGCAAAGGCAAAGCGAGGCGAGCATTAAGCCTGTGTGATTAGAGCTGGCCACCTGCCACAGCTCAGGGCCAAAGGATTATTGGATGCACGAAGCCTCCTCACAGCTACTGGGTCATGTGTGCTTAAGCTCATCACAGAGAACAGAAGGGTTTGGACCTGCCTGGAGCCAGGTGAGTGAGGAGTGATAAGAATCTCACCCATTTGATTTCCTGGAGCCCTTCTGGACTGTGGGAGCTTACAGCACAACCCAGTGCTGCTGCAGCAATATCAGGAGCTGATATCAGTTTGCTCTGTTACACCAGTGACCCCATCTGCCTGGAGTCAATTCCATAGATTCCAGGACTCAGGCCCTGCTGATGGGTCTGCCACACTCAGCAGCCACTGCAGCTCCACTCCAGCAGCAGGGACAGGGATCTGACAGTGCTCAGATTTACAGGGAAGAAGATGGACATTAACTACTCGCATTGAAGTATATGATGTCACAGAGCACAGCAGACTTGCCAGCCTATTTTAATTCCCAAGCAGATCAAAATTTAATCTGCTGCTACATCTCTGCCTGCCAGGGCCTGTTCTGGCCAGGGAGTAGTGCAGGGGCAGGCTCTGCAGCTGCAGCTTTGCCTCCAGAGGCTCAGCAGCACAGCCTCCATCTCCATCCTGCCCCCAGCCTGCATGGCCACACTCCTGGCCTCTCACAGCCCTCCTGGAGGTGGCAAGCATCTGGTGTGCAGAGAGCTGCTCCAAAGGGTCCACCAGGAAAGCCTCACATCCCCCAAAACCAGCTGGATACAAAGTTATGAATGCCACAGGATGTGGTGGAGCCAGATGGGGAGGGAGGCTGAGTCACCCACTCTCTGCACCCCCAACACCCCAGCACTGCATCCCAGCATGACCCCAGAGCACATTGTCACCAGCCAGTGGCCACAGCCAGGCCTCCACTGCAATGCCACCCCAACCACCTGCCTGCTCAGCATGGCTTGGGCCAGACAAGGGGACCCAACAGCCCTCCAGCTCCCCTTTCAATCCAGGAGGGAATGGCAACAAGGAAATCACAAATCAAGCCTGTCGAGGAAACGCCCCAACTGTCAGGGCAAGTCACAGGCAGCTGTGCTGGGGCTGGTTGCTTCCTTCCCCATAAGGGTGAGTTAGCACAGGCCTCTCAACAGCAAAGCCAGCCTCTGCTTTTTGCTGATTTTCTCAAACCACAAAATGGCCTCTTCCAGACTGGTACAGAAAGGGGAACCCACCCTAGAGCCCCCAGCACCTGACAGGCTTCACCAGGAACAGACTTCCCTCCCAGCCTCTCTGCAGGAGAGCAGGGTTGCTGGGCTGCTGTCAGAGCAGGGTACAGCAGTAGGAACAGATGGTTTGTGCAGAGAACACACACTGAGGCTCTGGCTGGGTGTTGTTCACCCACCAACTGATGTGCTGAGATGTGCAGTAACACCAGCACGGCCTGGGAAAGGCAGAGGTGCTGCCCAGCAGAGGACATGGTGCCATCCCTGGCAGCCGTGCTAGCCTGCATGGAGAGGGAGGCAGGGACCCCTCAGAGTGGGTGTGCAGAGCTGGCACAGCCTCCACAGGCTGGTAGCCAAGGACAGGATGCCTGGCCCAGAGCCTGGGGGTGACCAGGGCTGCTGTACCCATGGCTCAGTGGCACTGACTCCCCAACTCACCACAGCTGCTTTCCCTGCTGAGCTGCCATGGTGGGAGCTGGCCAGAGCTTCCAGAACCCAGCTCCAGGCCCCAAACTCTGCCAGTCCCAATGGATGCCCGGGATGGGATGGCAGAGCTCAGTGGGATGGCCTGTAACCAGGCAGGGACGTGCCCATGGGCACAAACAGACCCACAAATGGACATGGGCATGGAGGTGCACACGTGTATGGGGGACACAGCCCCAAACAAAGGCACAGGGGGCTGTAGCAGTGCCAAGCCAGGGGGGTGACAGCTGCAGCTGTGTCACAGGCCCATTGCCCTCTAGCCTTGGGTAACAGCACCTGAAATTGGGTGCACGAGGACACGGCAGGCCCAGGGCCCAGCAGAGACCCATGTGCTGCCCCTGGCCAGAAGATACCCACGAGCTGGGCTGGTGAAACCACCATGGCACACTGAGGCACCAGCCTGACTAGGAGGGCTGGCAGCACCCAGGGAGTCACCTGCACCTGGGTGCTGGAGCCTGAGGCTCTGACAGGGCACCCAGCCTGGGACACTGGGGCAGTGAGTGCCTGTCATGGGGCCAGAGCAGGAGCCACAGCCCCTTTTCCTACAGGGACAGCCCTGGGGCAGGGCTCAAAGCTCCAGCCCAGGGGCCAAGCAGAGCTGGTGGTGTGGGTACCTTGCTGCTGACCGTGCAGTGACCCTGCATCACTGCCAGGAAACAGCGAGAGATGCCAAAACCAAGCACAGTCCATCTGTCTTAAATTAGGGGTTTTTTGGACACTTATGTCAGGTCTGATTTAGACCAGACCACAATCTGGAAAACCATCTTCTCTCATGGATGCAGCCCAGCTTCTGCTCAGGCTTCCTCTGCAGGCCACTGCTGGTGCCTCCAGGAGGTATAATTTCCAAGGCCTTTACTGTATCCACTGCTCTGGAACTTGGTGGCACAATCCCTCCCTGCACAGGGCCTGAAAGGCAGGACCATGACAGGCTGCTGTCCTGCACCCCCAGGTACCAGCAGCACTGGCTGGAGCCACTGTCCCAGGGGACAGTGTGAGGACTGGTGGCTCCAACTGGCAGGTTTTGGGCAGGGATGTCACCCAGCACAGCTGGCTGGGACCAAACACTGTTCTGCACTGGCACCCAGCCCAGTGACAACACAGGGTCCTGCTGAGGGGCCCATGACCACAGGCCATTAACAGGAGATGAAACAAGGCTAACAGGAAAAAAAAGCACTGAAAAACATTTCCTTTACTAGATTTTAAAATTTTAATAAGGCAGATGAGGTTGGACACAGGTACAGCTACACTGAGGACATTTCACAAACACATGAACAAGATCTTTACATCAAACAGCATGGTCAGGGCAGTACCAGTTTGCTGGCAGTGCCATGAGTACCAGGACAAGTTCACTAAGCCTGCCTGCAGAGCTCCAGCCATGGCTGCCATGTACAAGTCTGGCACATGGAAAGCAGGGAGGAGGTGGTGAACACAGCCACATGACAGATGGAATGAGTACAGCTGCACCATCATCTGGGGGCTCCTGTGCACGGGGAAAGCAACTTTCATGGCAGGAGGGCTGTGCTGGTGTCACTGCCCCTCTGCAGGACTGGAGGAGGGCAGAGACCAGTCCTGGGCCACCAGCACTCCCATCCAGCCAGGGGACTTCCCTGTGAGGGGAAGAGGCAGCACACGACCCAGCTCTGCAATCCTGACTCTGTGTTTTGCCAGTGTGTGGGGTCAGAGACACAGACACCGTATTACGGAATAGTGTAACACCCACCCTGTAATTTCCATACTGTTATAAGTCCTCACTTTCCTCTAATTGTACTGCCAGTTATCTGTCCACTGAGTTCCCAGTCATTTTCCTACACAATACACCCTGTGGGTGTAAGTCATTCAAGCTGCACAATATCCAAATGGAGTTTGAGAACGTTTCATGCTTTGGTACCGCATGGATTGTCGACTATCAGTGGAGGGAGCTGGTAAGCTGGTTGTTTCATAATTATCCAAACCTTAACATACAATGCAATTATCAGAACAAAAAGCAAAAGGATTAGCATCAGTAAAACAACACCAGGGTGAAGCACTCATTTGAGAATTCTGGTAGCTCCAGACGAAAAGAGCATCCCACCATCTATGTTCTCCATCTTTCTTCACCCACTCCATCTCATGAAGGATTTCTGCCATGCCATGATGGACAGCAATCAAAGTCTTTTGTCCATTCTCCTGGGCTTGTTACAGCAAGCCTCAGATCTGTCTGTTGTACCAGTTCATACCAATGGGAGTAGGCTGCAAGTGTTGAATCAGGGTACAGTTAGATTCCAAAAACTGACAGGATATAACAGGAGGTAAAAAACTAAAAAACTTTGTATAAAAAAATATTAAAAATAAATAAATAAAGCCCTGTCATTGCAATAAGGTTACAGGCACAAATATTGGAGTGACTACTTGTATCTTCAGTACCATTATCTACAAAATCACAAGAAGTTCTCATGCATCTCGTACACAATCTCACTAAGTGTACCTCTGACTTTCTGATCCTGGCCAATCATTTTCTGTGGGGTATTTAGTATTACATCCAAAGCAGCCAAAGCTAACAAATTAGTATCGTGAATGTTATTCCAAAATGCATCATGCACAGAAGAATCCAAGCTCAAAACTAAAATCTTCTTAGAGTCTTCTGAGTCTAGGGTTATCCCTGATGCTCCCTGGTCATGCAAGCACACCATCCAAGAGAAAAGAGATTCCCCAGTCCTTGCTTAAACTGTTCAAATAATTCATTTACTTCATGCTGAGTATAATCCTCCATGAGTATCCCTCCTGATCTACTGACCCTTAGCATCTAACTCCACCTTTCATCTCCATGCTGGTCTCACACCTACAAATTCATCTGGGGAACCAACCTCATCAGAATCCACAGAATCCCAGTATCTCCATTCCATTTATCAGGATCCCACTGCACACCCACCTCTGCAATCACTCCATGCATTTTCGTGTGATCCACTTGCCCCCTCCTGTCCTTATACTGAGCTATTCTAACTGCAGCCTTCTTGGCAAGTCTGGTAAATCCAACTTATCAGCAAGCAGCTTATTTTGGCACTTCAGCATTACAATTTGATTCTGCAACTCACATCTGTCGCTCCACGTTAAAGCATTTCAGCAACTGTTCCTTCTGTTGGTGTTTTGTTTGCTATACTGTTAACAAAATCCATCCACGCCTTCCCAAACCCACAAGTTCTTTTCCTTTTTCAGTATGAGATTTTTGGATGCATTTCAATACATCCAGCAGTTCAGCTTCTTTTAACTGACTTCCCCACGGCCCACACAGTCCTCCACTTGAGGGCCACTGAGGGCCATAGCCCACTTGAGGGTCAGTGAACTATATGGAAAGTCTTCCCATCTGGGAATTTCTGGACTGATTCCTTTCATTTAGATTTTAAGAGCAACAGTTTGTTCTGACCCTGCTGACTACGCTGATTTTGTTTTGCTGCTGAGTAGGGCCAGAGACACAGACACCAACTTAAGGAACAGTGGCATTTACTATGATGTAAAACTGCAAAGAATCACAAAAGGATAAGCTAAGCAAGGCACCTAACCATGAGCAATTACAAAGGGATAAGCTGAGCAATGTTAATCTTTGTTATGAAAGAATGCCTACAGTGATTAAAAAAGATACATCACCCAATGAAGACACATCATCCAAGTCCAAGAGACAGCAGCTGTGGGGAGAAGCTGTCACAGCCAGGGACTGGAGAACCAGGGCAGTACCTGGGAACTCCTGCACTGCCTCCACCTTTGCAGGCCACGAGGCTCCCCCACTTTGCTGTGACAGTGATCCAGCTTTTACACTGCTAAACAAACCACCTGACATAATTTCTAAACTCATTTTCCTGCCAGCTTTCTCCTAAAGCCAGGCTAGGGCTTAAGGAGGATCCAAGGGTGTTGTCTGTGATCCTACGCCCCCTAATTAAGCCAGAGGTGGCCTTATCCTGTTTCTAGATACAGGAAGGCGAACACGTTTTACCAATAAATAAACACATATAACAATACGTTGTTAGTGAGAGGAAACATACAGTGCTTGATTGGAATATTCATCCTACATCAGCTTTGGCTCAGGGCCGATGTTGTTCAGGCCTTAGTACTTCACTCTGGGACTCACTCTCTGCAGGAGAGGGGATGGATGGATGTATGCTCTGGATCATGATCTTGTCCCAAAGTGGCAAAGAGGTCCATGGAGTGCTGGTCCCCAGGTCCTCAGACAGCAGCAGTCTCAGGGCTGAGGTCTGGTCCAGGATGATGCAGAGGCTTTTCTACTGTGGCGCAGGCTTTTTCTGCATTTTTCCCTTCCACGCTGTTCCAAATCCCATAGGTGAAGTAAATAATAAAACCTGCAGGACAGTTTCCACAATTAAATGTGCAATGGTGGGTTGTCAGCACTAACAGATCTCCAGGAGAGACCTGTGGGCACTGCAGGACACCTACCCAGAATGGTGCAGACAGCAAACCGCACCCAGGTGCCTGCACTCAGCTGTACCATCAGCAGGATGTTAACAAAGGTGCTGAAGATTGGCAGGAGTGGGAGCAAAGGTACCTGCAAGGGACAAGAAGTGCTGTGCCAGCTGTGCCTTGAGGGACCAGGCTGGGCTCAAGGGTGCTACTGGCCAATGGAAGGACCCCCTCCCTGCCACAGCCCACAGCACTCCACCACATCCACACTGGGGACTGCACCTCAGAGAGAGACAGTTTAGGGCTCTGGGCTTTCCAGGTGACTGCCTGGCAGCAAGCCATGGCAGCCCCTGCAAGGCCCAGATCCTCAGGGAGTCCAGCAGGGTGCAGACACCAAGATGCAGGAGGCTGCACTCACTTTGAAGTTTAACTGTGCATTGCTCTGCGGCTGCCTCCAAATGATGATGGTGAAAACGACCAGAGCCACGAGGAGCAGCACCAGAGGCACAACACAGCCCACACTGGCATCCTTCAGTGCAGCCACATTGAGGGTCAGGACCACGCAGATGACTGTGATCAGGGCAGCTGCAAGAGAGGGGGTAGTCAGGGGACTGCATGGCACGTGGCCTCCCTGGGGCTCTGAGCCTCACCAAGAGCTGGGCTGAGGCACCCACTCCTCTTGGTCAGGGCCAGCACCCACTGTCTCTGACACCTGAAATATCCCCCTGCAGCCCCCTGGGGCTCTTTGGCTAGCTCAGTTCCTTGAGAGGCCTCGAAGGAATATCTCAGGGACAAGACAGAAGATTCCAAAAGAGGCTCTTCCCCCGGGATTAGTCCAAGGTGTTTATTCTCAAAGGTTTCCAGGGGGAAAGAGAACAAACAAGGAAGAACGGGGCCTTATCTAGTCTCCTGCTCAGGAAAAGATAGCTGGACCTCAGCCAGTTAGGTCAAGAAGGGAAGGAAGGGTCAAACCATACGGTTACAGGCTTCAGGGGTCCTGAGGAAAAACCATTCCCCAGAGAAATACAACAGACACCCACCCCAAAGCTTTAGGAAAGTGCTTTGCTGGAGGCATCTCCCAGACCAGCAAGCTGCAGGAGCCTGTGCCTGGCTGGGCTTGGACCCAGCTCTGACACTTACCCAGACCTGACTGAGCCACCCCATTCTGGCTGTACAATGGAGCCATTGATGGACAGATCAAACCTTGCTGGCTGAGCCCAAGCACTCTCAAGGGGCTGGGGACTGCCCTTGCTGGTGGCCAGCATGGGTCAGGCTCATCACAGGGATCTCCCATGATCACCTGCACATCCAGGAGGACACCCATGTCCTCCAACAATGCCTGTGCACCCCAAACCACAGCTGTACCCTGCACTTGGCACCCTGCTTAGTGTTCAGCACTTGGTGCTAGCACTGCCAACAGTGACTGGCAGCTTGGCCCCTCTCCTCTGCCTGGCATGCTCTCCATCCCTTCCCAGCTCTGCAGAGACACACCAAAACACTCCAGCCCCTGGCAGGAGGAGACACCAACCACCCGTTCCCACTCACTCACCAATGACAGCGACACAGACATAGACAATGTGCCCCGAGAGCACCGTGGGGGTGTCCCCAGGGGGGTTGAAGAGCATCGCCAGGGACAGTGTCTCTTTGTGCTGGGCACTGGCAGCAGTGATGGTCGGGTTCATGATCACTCTCTCCTCGTTCCCATTCAGCTCCAGCATCTCCATGGCCTTCGGGGAGTTCGGCTGTCTGGGCTGGTACCTGAGCAGGTAAGACAAGCTTGCAGCAGAGCCCAAGGAACTTCTCAGCCCAAGGGAACAGTGGAGAGCACCTACATATCCCTGCTGCTCCAGCAGTGGCCCCATGACAGCCACTCCAAGGATATGCCGAGACAAACACAGGCTCTGGTCAGCAGCCTCCATTCTGGGGGCTTGACACTTCCCCAGGCTGCATGCCCCTGGAAAAAAGCCATGGCTACAAGCCCCCATCACGATGTAAGGAACATCCACCCTGGGCACCACCACACACGAGGAGTCACGCACCGGAGGATGAGCACGCACATCGCCACCAGGGAGTAGGCCAGCAGTGTGCCGATTGACATGAGATCCACCAGGTCCTTCAGGTCGAGCAGGAGGGCAAACAGAGCTGCAATGAGGACATGCAGCATGAGCACAGCTCCAGACCACCGCAGGGCTGGGTGTGAGGAGGTGGCCAGGAGCCTTACCTGCGATTAGCCCCGAGACAATTGTAGCAACCATAGGGGTCTTTCTGCCACTGTGGATCCGGGAGAGGAACTTGAAGAGCAGCCCATCCTCTGCCATGGCATGGATCACTCGGGGCATGGGAAACATGGAGCCCAGCAAGCTGTCATGGAGAGAGATTAGGCAAGCTGCCAACCTCTACCACCCAGAAGGGGAAGGGACCAGCTCTGTGCCAGGAACAGCTGGACAGAACAAATCCCCAGCCCAGCCAGGATGAATGCTACTGGTCCCTGTGCTGTGCCAAGCAGTGCCAGGAATAGAGCCAACCCTACCTGGTGGAGAGGGCACAGAGTGTACCAACGGCAACAGCATAGCGGGCGGGCTCCCAGCCAACTGCCTTGAAAGCCTCAGGCAGAGGGCTGTTCTTGTTCAGGTGGAAGTAGGGCACCATGAGGGTCAGGGACGCCGAGACTCCACAATAAGCCACGAAGCAGATGAGCAGGGACACAATGATGCCAATGGGAATCGAGCGCTGTGGGTTCTTGGCTTCCTCCCCTGTCCAGACACAAGAGGCCACATGTGCCCCACTCCACAGCACAGTATGGGGCAAGTACCCCCAGGGGATGAGCCACAGTAGGGACGTTCCATGGCAGCACAGGACTGGGGAGCAGCAAGCTGGGGCTGTTGGAGAGGAGGGGTCCCTGGCCATACTGCTGCACTGGCAGAAGGGATGGAACTGCCTGGCAGCCCTGGCTTGTAGCCCCCCTGGCCATGCCAGCCCTTCTACCCCACCAGCAGCTCCCTCTCCCTACAGAGCCTATTGAATGGAGGTCCTCCTTGAACGTGTGTGCCTCAGCTTTGCAAAGGTATGCTGCACCACGCTCCCAGCAGGAAAGGAGGAGGCTGCTGGGCAGCCCCTGGAGGCAGGGTGGCACAGGCAGGGAGGTCAGGCAGAACAGCCTGTACCAGCCACCCACTAAGTAGATTTCTGGGGTAATGAGAGGAAATTAAGAGAGCTGCCTGTGATCCAGGAAGCAGCAGTTTTGCATGAACCCAGTCATTTGGAAAAGGGCTGCTTGAGGCTGGGAAATAACTAGGAGGCACCGGCAATTCCCAGCACTGTCGCAGACTCGGCTCAGCAGTCAAAAGGATCCCTGCTGCTCTGGGAGCTGCCTGCACAGGCAGGGTGCAGCCCTGCTCCCACCATGTGGTATAATGAGCCACTTCTCCTGGGGCAGGGCAGGCTCTGAGCCCTTTTGTCTGGCCCAGCTGAAGACACAGACTCTACGAGTCTGTGTCAGACTCCCAGAAGTGGTGAGACCAGCTGTTTTCCCACACCATGCAGCATCCTCCCCATCAGCCCCCAGCCAGCTGCTGGCTGTGCAGGGAAAATGCCCATGCCACCCTCACCCAAGGCAATACCTGTGGTGGCAATGCAGTCAAAACCCACAAAGGCATAGAAACAGGTGGCAGCGCCGGTCAGGACCCCTTCCAGTCCAAAGGGGAAAAATCCACCATTGCCAAAAGCTTTTTTCCTGGAAAAAATGCAGGAGAGCAGCTGCCGTGAGGTGCAGGGACAGCAGGGCCTATGCCTGCCTTGTGTCAGATCCTGCCCTGGCACAGTTGCTCTACTTACATGTCATCCGGTGAGTTGTCTGGCTGTGAGCAGTTGACACAGCTGTTCTCTGAAAGTTGCCAGTTCTTGATGTCTCCCAAGATGAAACCAGCAATGATAACAAAGCTCAGCACCAACAGGTTCACCGCCGTGAAGATTTTGTTCACAAGGGCAGATTCACTGACACCAAAAGCCAGCAGTACTGCGGGGACAGAAGAGGTGGGTGAGGACCCATCAGGCTCCCACGCCATCACCCATGGTACCATGGTGCCACTCTCCTGTACACCCACCAGTAAGCAGCAAAATCAGGATTACAGCAAAGAAGTCTGGCTGTTCAGCCAGCAGTCCTGGCAGGTGCATTGAGGTCCTGTTGGTGAAGAAGGTGGAGATGTGGTTGCCGATGATGTTGTCAAATGCTCCACTCCAGGCTCGAGCCACACTGGCCGTACCTGATCGATGGCAAATCTGTGCATTAGTCCGAGCCCAGGGCAGACTGGCACCAGCCCCCTGCACCTGAGTACCCACCTCCCTACTGATCCCACCCCACAGCACCACACACTGCCCCCAGAAGCCCCCCATGCTTCCAGCAGTGCTGGAAGGAGCCCCAGGCATGCTGCCTGGCCTCATACCTATCACATAGGAGAGAACGAGGTTCCAGCCGGCTATAAAAGCCCAGATCTCACCAACAGTAACGTAGCTGTAGAGGTAGGCAGAGCCGGCCTTGGGGACACGGGCCCCAAACTCTGCATAGCAGAGCCCAGCCAGTACAGATGAGAAAGCAGCCACCAGGAAGCAGATGATGATAGAGGGGCCGGCCACCTCCTTGGCTACCTCCCCGGCCAGCACATACACACCAGCCCCCAGTGTGCTGCCCACACCCAGGGATACAAGGTCCAGTGTGGACAGGCAGCGAGCAAAGTGTGTGTCGGAGCTCAGGTCCACCATGCGCCGGCGGATCAGCTTCTTCCCAAAACTGGTCATTTTTTCCCTCAACATCTTGTCTTCTCCTCAGTGAAGCTCAGCTGGTCAAAAGCCCTGCAAGAGAAGGGAAATGTGAAGCTCAGTGTCCTTCGGGCAGGACTGGCACTGCAAGGGTGTCATAGGTTAACATGGTTTGGTTTTTTGGTTAATAGAATATTGCTCTGGTACGACCTTAGAATTCTTTGGAAAGGACAGGGACCTATCAGGGGCCAGTTCTTGGACTGGCATGTAGTTTGACCACTGAGAAAACAGGAGACTTTTGGTAATACCCATATAAAACTGAGCGTGCCTAAGCCAAGCCCTTTTTTACTTCCAGCCAGAGAAGGTAACACAGCTTTGAGGAGTGGCCCAGGCTGGCCAGGCCCTGCTGTTCCCCCCCTGTGGTGGGAGCTGGCCCTGGTCTGGCCATGCCCCCCATCGGCTGCTGGGGGTGGGGGTGGAGGCTGCAGCTGAGATCCCTGAGGGCCTTGAAGTCATCTGCAGCTGGGAGAAAAGAAGACCTGGCAAAATTTAACTCTTTCTCAGCACAGGTGAAATTTCCAAAGCCCTAACTTTTTCCTTAGTGAGAGAGACGGCCAAGTTGGAGATATGTAAAGGGACAATATGGAAATCTCAAAGTCAGTAAAGGAAGAGTGACCTCTTAGGTGGAAGAGATGACAAGTTGTCTTGGTTCGAGGCTGAAAAATCTCCTATGGGTTATGGTAACAGACTGTAATATGAATATGCTAGAATAATCCTTTAATATGAATTGAGGAGATGATTTGTGGATTTTTTTGAGCAAAGGTGTCTGTGATTTACTGCGTGAATATTGAATTAGAAGTTGCGATTTGGTGATTCCATAAGAGGTTTGAACAGAGAAAGAGAGATAAGAAGCCCCCTGTGCCAGCAAAAGTGAGAAGACATCTCTGTTCCCTGAGTTGAAGAATCCTTTGCCTTTTAAGTTGTTTATCTTTAAAAGGTGACACCCCTATATATATATATGTGTGTGTGAGTCTACGGCCCATATGTAGTCACTGGAAAGACTACATGATATGGAAAGTTCCACAACTGCAGAATCTCCTCGGCAGGCTGCTTTTGTGTGAGTTAGAAGCCACAAGCAGACTGTTTCTCTTGTGGAATGTCACCAAACAACAGGAGAGACTTCTCTCTCTCAAAGACTGAATGAAAGACTGTTTTATAAGTGGTACTGACCTAGAGTTCTGAGTTTTACCTCTTTACATTGTTTGTAGAAAATGGTTGATTTAGAAATTTCATTTGTGCTTTTTTTCTTTTCTTATTTTGTTCTTCTTAGTGTGTGTTAATAAATCTGATTACCTTAAGTTGGGGCCTGTTTTGCCTTTTTCTCCAAAATCCTATCTCCCAGAGGTAAAAAAGAGCAGACACTAAATTTGGCAAAACAGAAATTCACCAAACGTGAAACCACTACAAAGGGGCAGGGTAGGCAGGATGCCCAGAGGAGGCTGCTCCTAGCTCACCCATCAGCACCACTCCCCTGCCACACTGGTTGAGAGACCATGGTGGTGGCACCCTCCAAGGCACTGTGGGGCTGCTCATACCCTGCCTGCACAGCCCTTGCACCAGGACAGTGAGTCAGGGATGAACTCAGTCAGTTCATTAGGGGAAATGCTCATTGCTCAAGCCCTGTGTGGTCTCAACCATAGAGCTCATAGGCACGTCCCAAAGCTTGCCCACTCTTTCCCCGGCTTGGCAGTCTGGAGATCCTTCAGCCCAAACTTGACTGCTGGCACATTCCTCCAGCCTAGCACATGGGTGTGCACAGCAGCAATGATGTGGAGAGAAAAGAATTTGTCTAGCACAGGATATACTGGGCTGACTCACTGGATATACAGCCATTCCTTTTTTTAAAGAAAAATGCATGTGCACCACATTCTCTAGAGGGAATAAAACAGACACAGCACGGGTCCCCAGTGCAAACCCCTTGCCTGCTAACAGTGCTTGCTGAGCAGTCCGCAAGCTGTGCACGCTGTAATCACCCCGAATGTGTGACATCCCCACTCCTCTTGCTCACAGCACCCACCTATTCCAAAAAGCCCTGAAGATGAGCAACCTGTGAAGCAGGCATCCAGCACAGAGAAGCTGCAAGGAAAGTATTTCCCAATGCCCGTGGCCATGGCCGGCACCTCAGCCCACCCACCCGTGTCTTCTCCCTTCATTGGGATCAGCCTAAACAAGGATAACTTTGTGGCCCTTTTCCATGGAGAAGGATTACCAGGATCACAGTGGCAGCCACCAACTCGGCTGCTTCCCCATAACCAGCAAACTATCCTGCTTCTTGATAAACCTCCCCTCCCGAGCTGGCACATGTCACATTCAGCCTTAACCCCAAGTGCAACAAGTGCCCCAGCACTAGCACCCTGCACCCCCCTCAACCACTACCTGGACAACTCTAGCTGCCTTCCCCAGCGCTGCTTAATTGTTCAAAGTATTTCCAGTACCCGACTCGAGATCCGCATGGCTAAAGAAGGAACGTGTCGGGCACCCTCCCTCTACCCCAGTAGCCATCGCATCCCGCCGCGACTTGGCGTAGCTGTGGGAAGCTGTTAGCTCCAGACCGCTGCCTCAGCCGCCGCGGGGGCATCTCCGGTCCCGAGGAGTGCCAGTCAGGCTCCGTCCCGTCCCGGAGCCCAGGGATGGCCCGGGTAAGGGAGAATCCGAGCAGGGAGAAGAACCGACCACGTGCGGCCGGCGGCAGCTGATGCAACAGCGGCGCCGGCTCCGCCAAGCCCTTCCCGGCGCCCGCCAGTACTCACCAGAGGTTTCGGCTCGGCTGGTCTCGCTGGGATCCCCTTTAGCCGAGCTCAGCTCCGTTCCCCGCCACAGCCGAGCGCGGGAACGAATTCTGCCCGCGATGAGCTAATATAAATGGCAAGCGTGAATAAGGAACCCCTCCGGAAGGCAAAGAGGAGGGGACGGGGAAGGCCCCACCCCGGGCCAGGTTCCCGCGCTCGAGTTGGCGCTTTTCAAGAATTAAACTTAAAAATGGCAGCGGAGAGGTAAGGTTTGGCCAGCGGTCCAGCTTGGCAGCTGCTGCGAGTGGCAGCTCCGAGACTAAGCATCTTGCTCCCCGGAAAAGGCCAGGGAGGGGGCGGCTGAGGGTCGTCCCCCCGCCCCCCCCCGCCCCAAGATGCGCCGTGACAACAGAGCCTGCCCCCGGCCTTGCCCCTGCTGCAGGGGCTGCGAGCGGAGCTCAGCCCGCGCCTTGTGGGGTGACTACCCCGACCTCCGTGTGCTCCGCTACAGCCCCCTCACTTCTGGGAGCGACAGGCAGCCCTAAGTGATGGGAAGCGCCAGTCTTGGGAGAACTGTTCGGCAAGAGAGAGGCAGCAGAGAGAGCCATCACTCCAACAGCCAGAAACCCGTCCCTCAGCAGCCCGCGCCTGATGCAATCCTGTGCTTGCGTGTCGTGAGCGTCCATTCAGTGTCAGCTCAAACAGAACTAAACCGGCCCCTCATCGGCATTTTCGGCAATACCCTGCTCCGGTGCTATTGAGGCGAAAAGGCTTATCAGTCGCTTGGCTTATCAGTCTAGGTAGCTACCTCCCGCACAATCCTCCGGGGGGAGTCAAACGGCGGGAAAATGCCGCTATGGAAATAACAGCTCATCCTAACTGGCAGTGACGTCAGCTCTGCCCCCGCTTCTCAGAATCGAGGAAATCCAACGCCCCTTCCCTTCCAACGAAGAGGCAGCATGGCTGTTACTACTCAGACGCTTCCCAATCCTTCCAGGGCTGCCGCCTGTAGGCAAGGACCCAGCCGGGCAGCACCATCGCCGAGAGTGTTCTTGAGCAGGGTAGGCAGCACCACGGGCACAGCAGGACTCCAAGCAGGGTCACCCTGTCCCCGACAAGCAGATCCTGAGTACCTAGAATAGTGACGGGGCAGATTAACATGATTTGTCTATTTCCAGAAACCCTCTTGCAACATAAGACGTTGGGAGGAAGTTTCCAGAAAGGAGCAGCATCAGGGCAACCAGAACACGTCTCCAGATCCCAGACCTCACATGCAGCTCTACATGTGTCTTCCCAGTGTCCCATCCTCACCTCCCAGTCTTACTGCTCTCCACTCCCATCATTCAGGGTCCTGATCCAGCAGCACAGGCCAAGGGCTGGGAGCAGGCAGAGGCATGGAAGAAGCCAAGTGCACGTCCCAACAGGAGCAGCAGAAGGCAAACAGTGGCAACGCACACATAGTCAGCATCAAAGGAGGATAGGAGATGGCTCCAGCCCACAAAGGGGGCCAGAAGCCCTGCAGAAACAGACCCACATCAGTCCTTGGATGCCCCCACCACCTTCCACAACTCAAGCATTAGAGTATTTCAGATTGGAAGGGACCCATAAGAAACATCAAGTCCAGCTTCACCCACAAGTGCCTCTCTGTTTACAAACAATAAATCTACAAGGCCACCTTTTCTAGTCAACTCCCTCAGTACCTGTACCAAGAAGTTATCTTCACCATGCATGTACAGGTGTAGTGGTTTGAAAGCAACACCAGTGAGAGACTCCAAGTCAGGAATACAATTTAATAGAAAGAAGGTAAAATAAAAGAAAATAAAAAGCAATAGTAGAAAAGACCCCTGACAGAGTTAGAATACAACCTGACACCCTGTTAGTTAGGGTGGTGGTAGCAGTCCAGATGAAGTGGTCTTGAAGCCGTGATCCCTTAGAAAGGTCTGGTAGCTCTTGTCCTCTGGCAAACCAGTGAGTAAAAGCTCCCAGATGATTCCAAGCGGGAATGCTTGGCTCCTCCCCCTGGGTGGAGCATCTCACAATGGACTGATATCATTCTATGAGTCATGAAGTGGGTCCTTGATGGCCCATTAAACAGAGGTAGCTCCTGGAGGGAGTTATCTATGAGTGGCAAGGCATTGATGGGCCCGTGAACAGAAGATAGCCCAGAGGGAGGGGGCAAGGGAAACACTGCCCCACCTGTTTTCAACAGCTCAGGAAGATGGTGATAGAACACATACTTTGGGCACATCCTACACTGCAACCCAGGACAACAGGGAACACATAGCATGTTAGGGCTCTCTGCTGCAGATTGTACCAGCACTGGAGCTGCCCCAGCAACTAAATGCCAAGCAGGGGTGGGAGACAGCTGACACAGCTTCCCTGCCTGTGCAGCCACCCCTGAGCACAGTCCAGGGCAGCTGCCCCAGGAAAGGATGTGGGCTACCTGTGAATGCACATTCCAAGGCAGCCAGGAACTCCAGCCAGAAACAACAGAGGAGCAGGAGCAGAGGAGCAGGCCAACTTTACCAGCCCAACCTCAGGGCACTGCCAGCACCAGACAGCAGGACTCTCCAGTGTCTCACCCAGATATAAGGCAGTGCATCAAGGTGCCTGCATCAACCAACCACAGAGAGAAGGCAGCAGAGCAGGGGTCCCAGTGCCAGCATGGAGGAACAATGAGGGACTGGACTGAGTCCCCAAGCACTGCTTCACACCACCTGACCCCAGTCACTGATAATAAACCAGTAATAAATAGCCAAAGCCTGTAGAAGCCTAATGTGCCATCAGTCAGCATTGGGTTTTCCCACATCCAGCATGAAGGTGGTCTAAGGAAGAAACCTGCCCATACAGCTGCCCACCACCACCACACATCCAAGCATCCCCACCTGGAAGCATCATTTTTGTCCAGAAATGCTTCCCCAGAGCCACACTGTACCTCCATCCACCAGCACCCAGCTCCTCCTTGTAACAGATCTCAAATCTCTGGCTGAGCAAAACCAGCTGTAGCCAAGCACAGACCTGCCCTGTTCACCCAGTACTCTGGGGATCAGTGAGCAGCACTGGGCACTGCCTCTACCCAAGAAGACAGTAAGCACCACTGCAAAAGACACCTTTATTTTATATACAAGGAGTTAGAAAATTAATTCATTCAAGAGCTCCACATACAACACTGGCCCAGAGGCTCACACAGCTGGACAACGGCTGTTGTCTGTCCCCATGTCTCAGCTGTCAGTCTCTCCCCAGGTCACCATTTGCTGCATCTTTCAGACAGATTCCTATGAAGCAACAGCAACATCAAAGCAGTAATGCTTCTGGCACTCAGCACCTGACCCCTAGGAAAGGCCATGAGCTGTATCCCTCCCACCTTGCAGCCCTCAGTTACACCACAAGGGATCACTGGAGCTTCCCTGCAGCCTGCCCAGAAGCAAGGGCCCACCACAGTGAGGGAACATACCTGCTGCTCTGAGCTGAGCCTGCAAGGAGGAGATTGTCTGCTGATAGGCTTCACACTGGGCAGTCTTGTCAGCTGCAGACAGGAGGCAAGAAGGCATGTGCTCAGCCCAATCCTAAATACCTCAGGCCCAGACTCTCTAGGGCAGCAGCTGAGATCCTGCTCTACCCCTAAACGTGAAGCCAGCCCCATTCCCACGGAGCTGCAGGCCCTGGGCTCCAGGTACAAGCACAGGGGATGTCACCTGGATTGCAGGTGTCCTGCAGTCCTCAGAACAGCCAGCTCCACATACCAAGCTCGCCCTTCACTTGCTCCAGCTCTTTCTTCACACGCTCCAGTTCCTGGGACAGCTGATCACCTGCAGACTGGTGAGAGGAGGGTGCAGGTGTGATGCAGGGAGTTGTCACCCCCACTGCAACACAGCACAGCACAGCCCATCTTCTGGAGGAGCACTGCAGCCCATCCCACACTCCAAGCTCAGCACCTTGGGGACCACTGCCAGAGCACATCCATCACAGGAGTGGTGCCTGACAAAGGAACCACTGTAGTGAGCATCTGCCAGCACCACTGGAAACAAGAATGCTCTGCTGGCTGCAGCCACAGAGTGGAGAGCCCTAAAACTGCTGGAAAATGCACAAATCTGTTTTGCAGTAGGTAATTTCCTAACTTGGAGATTCATCTTGCAGGCTCTGCACACCCCATCCTGGAACCATGTCCTACATGTCAGGACATATAAAAGTTTGCATGTTTCAAAAGGCCCTTAGGAAATCTAACTGGACAGAAACCTGCAGTCCCCTGAGCACAGAGAGGTGGTAAAGCCATGCAAAAAAATGCCCATGGTCTTGTGTAAAGCCCAGGGAAAGGCTAAAAGAGCTCAAGTGCCAGCCAGAATAGCAGATGACAGGTCTCATCATCTCCCACCTCTGACATAGCTGGCACAAGCCAGAGACTGAAGAGTGCTGCATGGTGACAGGACACAGCTCTTACCTGCTCAGCAGGGACTGCATCTTCACACCCTGAAGTCAGGCCAGGGCCCAACTCACTGGACAAAGAGGAATCCACATACACCCATGTCTGGTCAGTTTTACCTGTGAAGAGAGGTGACAACACTTGAAACCTGCCATCCTCAGCCACTCTTCAACCTGGCCACTGAGCTGCTCCAGATCAGGGAAGGACAGAACCTGTCCAAGAGAGTCAGAAGTCTCCCAGCACTTCCAGTCCAACAGCTGTTGCTGGCTTGGCCTGTATGGGTGCTGCTGGGAGAAAGTGTTCCTGCAAAGGCCTTCCTCCCAGCAGCTCTGGGCTCCTGCTAGGAGTCTGCTCTTACAGTGAGGGCAGGCAGCTGCCCAGGCAGGGTGGGACAGGGCTGTCCCAGCAGAATGGGGAGAGCCTCCTCGCCTTCTCTCCTTCTGCAGGGCTCAGGAGTGCAGGCTGCACAGCTGCAGTTCCTGCGAAAGCAGCACCCCCTGCCTGCAGCACAGGCTGGAGCACCCTCAGCCGGGGCCCATCTGGGAAGCAGTGTTGCCCAACAAGCAGCTGCCCACGTTTCTCCACACTCCCCCCAACACAAGGCAAAAAAATCTGCACCTCCATACTGCTCACCTGCTCCCAAGACATTCTTTGCTGCAATCAGCCTTTCTTTGCTCTCATCCTTTTTCTTCAGCTCTTGGGTTCTATTGCACTCCTGCTCCTGTGTAGCTGATCCTGAAGTGAGACCTAGGAAAGGAAAATAAAGCACATCAACCCCTGCTAAGAGAGTGCCCTGACTGACCACGGCCACTCCCTCTCCTATGAATGAGCCTCGAGCACCAGATCTGTTCAGGCTCCTTAGTGGATGACTCTCCAGCAAAAGAGGGAAAGGACTTTACCTAGCCTTGCTTGCTCTGCACATCACCTCCCCTCCTCTGAGCCCAAGCACACACAGTCCCCTCCCCAGTCCTTGAGGAATCACTATCAGCTTTGACCTTGCAACCAAGGCCTGAGTGTTCTTCCCACGGCAGCAGCACTCCTCTCCCACGACTCTGCAGCCTCTGAGGTTCTGCCAAGACTCACCTTTTTTGAGGGAAAAACGCTTGGACGAAAGCACTTTTCCCGAAGGCCGCAGTGAGGAGCAGGAAGCCACGGTAGGAATTGCTGTAGAGAGCCTTGAGGAGGGCTGTTTACGATTCCCAGCCTTGACAGCAGCTGTAGTGGACAGTAAACACGGAGGCCGCTATTCCCAAGCGGCTCCATCGCACCCTCATCAGGCAGCCCGGGGCTCAGCCAGGCTGCCTGCCCATGGCGAACAGGCACCAGTACCCTGTGACCCCACAACAGCATGGGATGAAGGCTCCAAAGCAAACAGGCTGCCAGCCCACACTGGCGGGAGACCAGACAATGTTAACTCATCTTTTGGGTTACAGGAATATTTCCTAGGCCCCTACCTGTGCTGCTCCCATGGACTCCCCACTCCCCATGGCCTGTCCCCAGCCAGGCTGCAGCCCAAGCCCTTCCCCTTCTCCCTTCTAGATGCAACACCCTAACCCACGTGCTTCTCTGCTTCGCGTGAGGCAACTGGCAGGTGCGGAATTATTTTTCATCTCTCTGTCCCGGGGGGAGGGTTTGGGAAGCCTGGAAGGCTGTGCCTGCTGCGAAGCCCCGCTGGCATGTTGAAGCCTGGACCTGGCAGGCGACGTCAGCTTCAGCCTGGTCCCTGGGGGAGAGAGAGGGTTCTGCAGCGCCGGGAGGGCGGTGGCCGTGCCGGGGCTCCCCACCGTGGCCCCGCTTACCTGGGGGCCGGAGGAGCCGCGTTTCCCAGGCGCCGCGCCCTGTGCCGGCCGCGGGGAGCTG
>JANPWX010000480.1:5413721-5438387 GCA_024734555.1 Trochalopteron elliotii
TCTTCTTCTTCTTCTGGCCTCCCACTGAAAGATTGCAGAAAGGAAAATGTTCTTCCTAAGATAGAGATCCCCGTCTGCTGAGCTTGGTGTCTGTGCTCGTGTGTGCCTTCTGCAGGGGGATTGCTGGGGAAGTGTTTCAACTCCCTGGCTCTGGAGCAGTTGTTTACTTGCTGGTGCAAAATCTCTACAAGGAAGACTTTTTTCCTGAAGCCTTTGGAGCCAAGTGGCTGAGGCAGGCACTGACAAATACAGTTCTCCCCTTGCAGCCTCCCAGGAATGCCATGGCAAATGATAATTCGGGACAATTATAGGCCTGGCAGTGGAACTCGTGGAACATGGCCCTGCACTGGGATGAGACCAAGTTCTTTGTATGCCTCCAAGGCAGTGAGAGTGTATTACAGGCAGCTGCAGTGATTGCATATATTTTCTTTTTTTCTTTTTGGTTTTTTTTTTCTTTTTCCTTCTGTCACTCATCCTTTAGAGAGACTTTTTGTTAAGAAATCTGATCCTCTGTGGTTTGTAGTTTAAACTTGATGTTTCCTGGGAGAATGGCCAGGAAAGGAAGGAACCCACTGTGTCTTGTCTTTCTGAGCATAGCTTGTGCTTGGCTCTGCTAACACAGGCCATGCACCACTGCTGCATGGATGAGCTGTGCTGGGCAGGGCACAAGAGCCTCCTTCTGCTCCTGTAAACTTCAATTTTATGGTAGGGAAGCTCAGGTGTACCCACAAAGCTGTATAGTCCCCTGGAAAGGTTGTCAGTGGCCTTCAGTCTTCTGTGTTCACTTCACCTGAGCATTTTCCCTGGTCTCTGTGGCAGTTGCCCATGAGGCTGACTGGGCAGGAGAGTGGCTTGGTTGTGCTCCCAGCTCCTGTGGCTGATTCCCTGATGTGAGACCAAAGCTGATGCTGGGCAGGATCCACAGCAGCCCTAATGTTGGTGTAGGGGCAGGGCTGGTTTGATGGTGAGAAGTGTTGCTGTCCTTTAACTGTGGCTAGGAGATTTTATCAAAGAAGAAGACTCAGTGTTCTGGTAACTAAGATTTAGAGAATAGATTGCATGAGCTGCTAGCCACACTTCTGTGGCTTGTCCATATATCCTAGTTTGAAGACATGGTTGTTATGACCTGGGGAATGGTCCTCCCTTCAGTGTACAACAAATGTCTCTAGCCAAACTTGATTTTTTTTTTGCATGCTATCTGTCCTTAATTTCAGACTGGTTTTGTCTGAATGTGGTTTGCAGGAATCATCTTTGATCTGTGATGGATTTAGAGACACAGGCTGACATTTTTTTTATGGTAATGTTTAACATGCAGCTATAAGTACCACTATAAGATACCTAAATAAATAGCAGCAACCTCCCCTAACTAGTGTCTGAAGATGTTCCTAAGGATTTGAAGGATTCCTGCCTGCACCTCTTTCATCAGGTCATGCTTCTTTATGATCAAAGAGTTGCAGAGTCAAGACCTTGTGTGTTTTGCAGATGCTTAGACCAGCTGGGAGCCACCCACACTGCTGAAGTTGAGCATCCAGAAAGTCAATGTCATCTGTATGTTTCTGGTGTGGGTTGCTTAACATCGAGAAAGGAAATATGTCAGGGTTGCTAGGGTGACTGAACTCTGTCATTTCCTCTTCTGACAGGTCTGACTTGCAGTTCTGTGATTATTTTAGCATAATTGATCTATTTCTGGCTTTCTCAGTCAGATTTGAGGGTGGCCTCCATGTGTTAGGTGTATTGAATCCCTCTGGCAGGTGCATTCTGGTGCTGTCCTGCAGCAGCCAGGCTGTGGCTGGGTGGGTTCAGTTGGAGTTTGGGACACTCTGGGCTCAAGCCTGCAGGCAACCTGGGTCCTGCAGGTGAGTCAGGGCTCAGGGTGCTGTGGTGCAGTGCTGAGCTTCCTCCCCCAGTCTGCAGGAGAGCTGCAAAAGCATTAGGCATTGCAGTTTAGATAACAGTTAACCCTGGTGAAAGAAATATTCCGTTTTTTTCCTCTGTCTCCAACTACACGTTCTGTTCTTTTCTTTAGTTTTTGGTGCTTGACCTCCACAGTGAGGTAGTTCAAAAAACAGAGATGAAAGAGGCAGAAAAAGTAGTTTCCAAGGAAGGATAAGGCAGCTTTTCAGTTTGGTTTGCTCTCTGAACTGGCTTATAGGGTCACAGATGCTTGTGTTACAGAAGGATGAGAGTTTGAAGATGAGGAATGAAGGAGTGGTACAGCAATTATCTGTTTCTACAGCTTAGCCATCATGTCAGTTCAGCAGTAACATGTAAAATCACTTTGAGACTGTTTCATAAAAGGTACCAGGCTTCATTGTGCTCATGTGAATCCTGCTCTTATTTCAAGATGTCTTATTTCAAACTGCTTTTCACCAAAAAATTAGTTACACACATTGTCTCTTATGATACCCAGGATGCCATCATGAGTTCACAGGTTACTTTCAGGAGACTAAATGAAGAATTAGTGACAACTTAGTGGTCTTTATTGCTGCAGCAGTGTGCATTCAAAGTTATGCACGTTTACCTGGGATTCTTTGGAATGAAAGCAGCAGGAGGAGACAGTGCACCAGTCTGAATTACTTGTTTGAGCACTTGAAGGAAAGGAAAGCTTTGTTCAGAGAAGATGCCAGGCAGGACTATTGCACAGCTATTACCATGAACAGCTCAAATAGTAAGAGCATTGACTGACACATGCTCCATCAGGCTCTGACTCTGCAGTCACTCTCCAATTAAGTACATGTGTATTCTTTAATACCAGTGGCAGCAAGCAGCCAGTCTTCTCCAAATCCTCAACAGCCAAAGGTTAAAATGAAAGCTAAGCTAGGATGATTCTCAGATCTCCTTCAATCTCCATGAAAACTTTCCACTTTGCCTGCATTGTTTATCTATCTGCTTTTTTCTAGGATAGTACTTTTGGTGAGGTGGCCAAAATTAGCATGGGGAGGACTTTTCTGAGAGGAAAAGGGTGGGGAGAGGGAAAGCAGCAGACAGGAAAGAACTGTGTTGAGAGTTGGTGGAAAAAGATGATAAAAGCACAGTTAATTTGTTCAGAATTAAGAGAGTATGCATGAAAGCTGAAGGTTGTTATATAACTTTTAGTTTGTAAGAAAAAGGTGTTTGGCTTGGACCCCTGTTGTATTTCCAGTGCAGCACCTTTTAATGATCTGTAATTTGGCCATCTGAACAAATTAAGTGCAGATATTAAATAAATGCATAGGCCTCCAAAGGGAGTTTATGGAGGATCTGTTCAAACAATGAAATTGTTGCTTCCTGATTCTAAAATACTGGGGAGTTCAACAGTTGCAGGATGAAAATTGAGTTTGATGGTGGTGTACAGACATGTTAGCTTGCAGTTTTCAGCAAAGCTAAACCAAAAGGAGGGAGATGGGAGAGGCTAAAACTGGCATGTACTGTGTGGGAGTGCAGTATCCACTGAACATCTTACCCTGTCAGGAACATGCACCAAGGAAAGCACACAGCCTCCTTGCAGAGGGAGCCTGGCAGTCTCCAGGATTCTAGGACTCTTGTTCCTTAAAGTTTCTCTCTCGTTTCTCCAGTTTTGGGGTGGAGATGTTAATGGGTGCACTGAATACAATCATTTTGCCATTTCTCTTCACCCAGTCTGTTGAATTCACTGTTATGTTCTGCTTGAATCTGACTGAAAACTGGCCACAGAAACATTAAAAAAATTAGCCAGGCTTATGCTGGGTAAAGGGGTTGACAAAAGGGTGGGAACAGCAATAGCTCAAATTCAGGTAGCTCACACTGAAATTGCAGGTTGTATTTGAGAACTTGTTTACCTGCTCTGTGATATGCCTAATTTTTTGCAGGTTCTGTATGGTCTTTAAAATTCTTTTGTCTTAGTATTTTGCTAGCTGAAAGCTGCTAGTTGTCATGGTAGCTTCACCCTTGGTATTGCAGTGAAATGTGGCACTGCTTGCTAGTGCTGCAAAACATGTTCAGACAGAAATAGCAGGTTTTTATGGATAGCTTTTTGTTACAACTTTCTTTTCTGGATACTGTCTGAATGTGTTTAAGCTTGTGAGGTTTCCAGGTGGGAGGCGTGTCAACTGTCAGGTCCTCATTATTTTGTGGGTTTAATTTCTTTTTTTTTCCAGAACTCGATTCGACATAACCTGTCCCTGCACAGCAAGTTCATTAAAGTCCATAATGAAGCCACAGGGAAGAGCTCTTGGTGGATGCTCAATCCTGAGGGTGGCAAAAGTGGAAAAGCACCAAGGAGAAGAGCTGCCTCCATGGACAACAGCAGCAAACTTGCAAAAGTCAGAGGTAAAGCATCCAGGAAGAAGCCTCCTCTCCAGTCTGCACCAGAATCCTCTGCTGACAGTCCTGGCTCCCAGTTTCCTAAGTGGCCTGGGAGCCCGTCCTCAAGGAGCAACGAGGACTCTGATGTGTGGAACACCTTCCGGCCTCGAACCAGCTCCAATGCAAGCACCATCAGTGCCAGGCTTTCTCCTATCCTCACAGAGCAGGATGACCTCCATGAGGAAGAGCTGCTTCCTTCTCTGGTGTACTCCAGTGCATCCAGCAACGTTCCACCAACTGTCACTGAGGAGCTTGAGCTCATTGATGGGTTAAATTTAATGTCTCCCAGCTCATCCGTGCTCTCTACCCAGCAATCTGCCTCCAGTGGTCAGATCCAGAGAGATTCCAGCTTCTCCTTGCAGAGCCCAAATGCAGCTGGTCAGACTTTTGGCAACTCCCTGTTTAACCCTGTTGACATTTCACTGCAAAGTTCTGTCAGCCATTTCTCTGCCCCTCAGACCTTGGAAGCTCTTCTGACACCCAGCTCTCCGCCTCCAAGGGATGTGATGATGACTCAGGTGGATCCAGTTCTCCCACAGACTGGTAACAGGATGAGCAGCAGAACTCTTCTGCTTCTGGGTGGACAAGCTGCCCAGAGTAAGATGAGCTCAGGCAATCCACGAGGAAAGGCTGCAGAGCAGCAGGCAGAACCAGTTGGTGCCAGTGTTTTGCCATCGACGCTTCCCATAGTGACATCTCCTCAAAACACTGCCAGCATCACCAGTTTGAAGGCTCCAGTTTCTGCAACAACTGCCCAGTCAGTCCAGCTGGGCAGTCCAGTGCTCCTTTCATCTGCCAGCCCTGCTCCCTTGGGATTCAACCAGGACAGGCTGCCCACTGACCTGGACCTTGACATGTACATGGAGAACCTTGAATGTGATATGGATTACATAATCAACAGTGAACTCATGGATGGAGGACTGGACTTTAATTTTGAACCTATTCTGCCTACTCCCAGTTATCCCAGCACCTCACAGGCCTCCAACCATACCTGGGTACCAAGTTAACTTCAGGAGCACAAAAAGGTAGGTGTAGTTGTGTAAAATGCTACAGCTCAATAGTGGAAACAGCCCTGTCTGGGATGGTTCCTGTCCCCAACTCTGCAGCAGTTAAGGGAGCCTCTTTGAAAGCTTTTGGAAGAGTCATGTTCACTTTTAGGAGGAGAAAAAGCTGTTTAAAGGTAGGTGGATTAATTTACCAGGTAGTCAGCTCTTTTATGAACAACAACCTGAATAAAACTCCTGTTGTCTTCTGTCACCCAAGATGACTCCATCACAGGACATCAGGCAGTGCCTACAGCTCTACAGTTGACATGAGAGCATGTGCTGATTCCATAAATAAAGACATCCACCAATATGTACAGAATGGCTGAACTGAGCCAAGCACATACTGTGTTTCTATCCAGGTTATTATTATCCCTGCAGAATTTCCTAGTATGTTTAGTAGCAAAGCATGTCCTTGTCATGACTGTCTGCTTTGGTCTGTGTGTAGCAGATCACAGTCACTCTTATCACATCTTCTGCCCTGCCCTTACCTGGGTTAGTATCTGTAAAGTCAGGTAAGCTGGCATTAACTACTGAATTGCTGAATTAACTACTGGTCACCAGCATTAACTACTGAATTGCTTCCCATTTTTAGAACAGGAAACAGGAGTCTGCAGTGTGGATGGAGGTGGGAGGAAGATGGATGTGTTAGTGCTGTCCCATGAACAGCAAAGCAGTTTGTCATGTTTGCACAAATAGTCAGTTTGGCAAATGGTGTATATGACAACAAGATTTAAAAATATTTTATTTTTTGAGACTGTGACACCCTGATTTGAAACACTTAAACCAGAGGCAGCAGAAGAATTAGGGAACTGGAGCTGTAGGCCTGCTTCACACTTGGAACTCAGTTAGCTGATGGAAAGTGGACAGACTGGAGCTTAGGCTGGGTATTGGTTGGGAAGTAGAAGCCTTGCCAAGAATATTTCCTTTTTAGGAGGCAGATATGGTATTTGTTAGTGTTGCAAATTCAGCTGCTGATACTGTCCAGCTGAGCAGGCAGAAGTAAGGGCAAACTACAGATACTGCTTCAGTGATGGGAAGCCTTGAGCTTCAAAGTCATGGGGACAGAAATTATCATCTACTTGACCTTAATACTCTTTCCTAGGCACCTGAGTAACTTGGAGGTGGTTTGGACCTGGTGACCCCTGTCAGTGCAGCCATTCTCTACGAGTGCCTTGGGTCTAGACAGATTAAATGCTGTCCTTTGAGCTGGTGTCACTTAAACAGTGTGAACATACTGATGGACCACTCTATATTGAGGTTTTAAACACAATTTAATTACCTCTTATTCCAAGTTACATCCCATTGCTTAGGGTGTCATTTCTTGGTAGTGTTCTTCTGTTTGTACCTAACAGATCTCTTTATTGTAGGGAGAGGAGGATCAGTCAGGCTTCTGTTTCCTTATGGGGCTTTTTACAGTGATGTGTGTTAACTGTGCATTTGCTGAATTACTGAGTGTCTTAAATTGAATATCTTATCTTCAGGTGAAGTACAGAAACTCAGTTTCAATTTCAAAGACAAATTTCATTGACAAAACTGTGATGTCCTTCTGTGTTAGGACTGTGTGCAAGTTAGTGACAGAGAGAGGCTGCAGCTTTTTGAGCAGTGTTTCCACTGGATATTGTTCTGAGCTTTTGTGTCGTGGAGTTTGTTTGTTAGGGTTTGCTTTTTTGTTTTTATGCCATGCTAGGGCAGGCCATTATATTTGTGGACTTTTCAGGGATGAAATATTTTTCATAGAAGTGTTTTCAAAACGTGCAAGCTGTGCTGCCCTCCTGGGCCAGGTAGACAAGACCTCTTTTTACAGCATACCAGGTAGAGATTATTTTTTAAGAGTGTAAAGCAGAGAAGCTGAGGAATTATTTATCAAAGGGTAGGGTCTAGTACTGTTGTAGATGTGGATATAATCAAGTGCTTAAGAGGGAGAGCAAGAGCTCTTAAAAGCACAGTTATGTCCTTGTTCCATATTAAATTCTGCGTGAATTGCTTAATCAAAACAGAGGAGCTACTGATGTTAAAACCCCAGGATTTTCTTTGTTCCAGACACAAAGTTGAGGTGGTACTTTTTGGGAAATGTGCTGGACATGAAGGAGTGAGATCTGGAACAAGTTCTGAACCACTATTGTGTTTGAGCAGAAAGCGTAGCTCCCACGTGCCTCTCCATGCTCTGGTCACAGCAGTGCTGCCCCAGGAGGAAAGGCCACACCCTGTCAGTGTGCTTTGCTTCAAGCCTTTTATTCTGTCCTTGGCTTATGTTTGCCTTTTCTGAGTTTTGCAGAGCTTTTCTGTTTTGCCTGTATGCTGGAGTCCATGGAGTGGGATGAGGCTGAGCTTTTTCCCCAAAGGAGAGCAAGTATTGTGCAAAAGGCTGCCCAGACAGAGAGGTGAATCAGGTTTCTAACAAAGGAGGAGCAGGGCACCTGTGGAGAGAAATAGGAGTGTTCCTGGGAAAAGAAGGCAGAATGTTTTCTCCAATTAATGAGTTACAGAATCAAGTGAGCTGCAGACATCAGTGTCTGTGAGGTCAGGACTGTCAGTTCTCCCTTACTGCAGTGAGTTCCTAGGATCCCTGTTTGGAAATCACTGTTCAGGGAAAGCTGTCTATTGCTCTGGTGTGGCAGGCATTTTTCCTTTTATAGCCCTTCATTACTGTGTTTTTCTCTGTGTTAAATTCACATTGGCAAAAGCTGTTCTTAAGTGATCACTAACATAAAGCTGTTCTGAGTAGTTCCTGTGGGCTTCACTTTGGCCTTCTGGGTCAGTTATGGGTATAATGCTGAGCACAGACTGTTTATCAGTTAATCACAGTGATCACATTCTGATTTAAGCAGTCAGAATAAAAGTGAACTGGGGAAATATTTCACTTTGTAGACAAGAGGATATCTTTAGGGAAGAGTACTTAGTCTTATCTGCAGCACTTAGGAAGATGTGATCTTGTTGGTGTTACCCTTGGTGCTCAAAGCTCCTATGATTTTATCCTCTTCTTGCAAGTTAAATGCCAAAGAGCTTGTCCAGGAGTCTATTTGAACCCTGCCAGTGTTTCTTTGCATGGAGATTAGAGACCAAACACTGAAACTTTCTCTGCCCAGCAGTGATGCAGCACCCACAAACTGAGCTATTAGCCACAGAGGAAGCAGTCAGCCTAGAAATAGAACTACCTTTTTTGTAAAGTGCTATAGTTTTTGTCTCATTGGTGAGTGTAAAACACATCTACTCTTGGTGGATATTAGTTAATTATTGTTAGTTGTTCAGTTAGACTCCCTATAGCTTCAGAGAATTCTGGAGAATTCTTTATCCCTTGCCCAGTTTGGTCTGGATTCATGCTTTTCTTGCTCTGTCGAATTGACTTTGCTCCAAACATTGGATTTTTGTCTCACAGAACATAGATAAATAAAACCCTCATAAACTTAAAATTTCCCAGAGCAGCCAGTTGCTCTGGCTTTTGTAACTTACTGTCTTTTCTTGTTTGGGGCTGATTCCCTCTTGTAGGTTTTTTTCCTTTTCACAGGTTTATTTCATGCTCACTGTTACTGACTGCAACTGATGGGATGCCCTACATTTATCTTGCTGTTTTGCCTTTCTAAGTGGTTCATATACCTACAGTGGCGGTTTTATGTCAGAGTCCTAAGTCTGCTTAGACTTATTCCAAAGCTTGAGTTGCGACAGCTTTATTGAGGTGAGGCAGAAAACCTGAGAAGAGATCTTCAGACTTTTGGGGGATTGACAAATCTAATAATGTTTAATTATTTGGAAGGTAGAGACGGGATTTCTTTAAGTGGGTGAGCATGAACAGTTTGTGTGTGATCTTTAAAAGTCTCTTTTTCAGGCTTTTCCCTACCAATTGATACTTGTGGATGTTTAAGGTGAACAGTAATTTTCCTCTTCCTTGCTGCTTTCCTGCAATGCCTCTGGTGTTAGTAAAGTCCTTCCTTAAACTTAAACTTATCTTGCAGAGCCTTGTTGGTGCTGTCAGCTTACAGGAGGAATACTTACTGTTGACCTTTCTGTCTTTGTCTCTCAGTCTGACTCTGAAGCTTGGAGCTGAGCAATTGCATCCTCCATTTGACTCTCTGTTGATCAAGGTCTCTTGTGGTCTGTTTGTTCTGTAGGGTTAGATTGGTAGTAATTAACTCCTTATCTATGTATCCAGGATTCCCACTGCAGCAGAGCTCTAACCAGTCACTCTTATTTTTCTTCTTCCTAGTGTCCTTCAGGTTTTGAACATTGGGTTCTGACTTCACTTCCCACCCCAGCAGAGAAAAGAATGGAGCATGTTGGATTCAGTTTCCCTGCACATCATGCCTTGGGCAGAAGGGGCTGCCCATCTGGGAAGAAGGGGCAACCTGCATCTGGCTGCAACAGGAAGAGTTTAAAAATAGCAATCCTGTTATGTGCCATGGCTCTTCCTACAAACCTGACCCTGCCTTGGACCACCTGGAGAAACCCATGTCCAAAGAGGAGCCCTGGAAAAGCCCTCGGCCAGAAGACTGTGGCAGGCAATAGTGTTTTCCTGTGTGATGAGTTGGGTTTGCTGGAGGAATCTCTCACTGGCTGTCCTCTCTCTGCTAGGGCAGAAAGTCTCCCAGTGCCTCAGACTGGTGGAGGGCTGGCTCTGCCCTTGCTTGGCTTGCCTCATGGGGCAAAGTAGTTGGACCTTGTGAAGAAGCCACCAGATGTGCACTTGGTAGCCCACAGACTGGCAGAGGAATTGGTGGGACCTTGTTGGTAGAAGCCCTGTGGGAGAAGGGGGGTGTGCTGTTTCAGGGGTTGGTTTCAGTGTGCCCATCACTGGAGCATCCATCATTGTTCTGCAGGGAAGGGTGGGTGTTGTGGTATAGAAGGCTTCCCGTTGTCCCCCTGGGTGGAACAGGAGGACACTGAGTTTTTTCACTGTGCCAACTGAGCCCCATTGAATCAGAAGCATGTTTTGAGAAGTCCCTATGCTGTTCTCAGCACTTTCCTGATACACCAGGCTGCTGTAAAATAAGCACAGGTGCTAGTAGCTGCTTTCTGGGACATAAAAAACATTGTTTTGGGTTTGGTTTTGATCTGTCTTGCTACAGCAGCAAAATGGAAAGCCTGGGTGTGGCCTTAACAGAGCCCTGGTTGCTTTTCAGAAGGGCATTTTCTATAGATGAAATATTTTTTTACTAATCTGGGAACTTTCTACAGTGAATATGAAGCCAATGTAATGTGTGTCCCTATAATGCATCTCTCTGTCTGAGAAGGCAACAGTGACAGACTCTTTTTCAGAGCTGTATTAGGAACAAACACATTTGATGTTTGATGTATATGATTGAGGAGAAGGAATTGGCAGGTCCCCGTGGTTTCAAACCACCGTGGGGAAGAGTTGTACATTATTGTAATCTATATGTAAAAGTAGGTGCAAATTACATAGAAGCTTTTCTAAACCTTTTTAAATATATATTATATATTTTAATTGAAAAACGAGATTATTGGATAAAAAGAAAACACATTTGCTGCATCTGTCCCCTTCATACCAGCTAACACTACAGTATGGGAGGGGGCAGGCCTAAGGCATTTTGGGCCAAGAAGCTGAAAGTGTTGTTGGAAAAGTGGGAAGGACCCCACGGCGTAACTGGGGAATGGCTGCTCTCCCCAGAAGGGGCAGAGGGAAGGTGCCTGGCAGGGCATTCAGCCGCAGCTGCTCGGGCTGGGCATTCCTGCCAAGCCAAGAGCACAATGGAGGGAATGCTAATCATTAACAGCGCTCGTTCTCGGCTAATCCCCCAAGTAGCTGGCCTGAGCTGATCCACAGGACAGATTCCCTAGTCTGCTAAGGAGATGGTGTGGACTGGATCGTGCTGGATCTGCTGACACTCTGTAGCCCTTATGGAGGGCATGATCAGTTGTATTTGGTAGCTCACTTTTGTTTCTGAGGGTTTTTGTTTTCTTGCTGAAGCTTCTGCTACTGCTGAGGAACTCGAAGCCCGTAGGCTCACCCTCAGGGGTCCACCTGGGATCCTGCTCTGTCTCTGTATTCTTGCAGGACAGAAATTAGGGGTCAAAAGATAAATTAAGAGCATTAGTGGTGCGTTCCTGTCACTGTTTTGGTGTTTGGAGTGGCAGGATCTGTGGGAGACATGGTGCTTTCATGATGTTCTGGTAGGCTTGGTCTGGCAGAAAGGCTCTCCAGTCCTTTTTGAAGGTGGCTTCAGTTCAGAAAGTTTGTATCGTGCAGTGCAATGAGCCACACTGTTTTACCAGCTTGTCAGCTCTGTTTTTATTTTCATTTGAGTGGAGATTGGAGCAGGAGTGATTGCCTGGTTACCTCCAACAAGGAGTGTTCAAAAGTCTTATCTACAGCATGCTATGCCATCAAAGCCTTTGAATAGTTTGATAACCTTTGTTTTGAAGGCTGCCTTCATGGCAGACCTCCCAGTGATGTTTCAAATTCACCCACGATCTACATGTCTGGCCACACCTCATTGTAACAAACAGAAAAGCAGCTCCTAAGCTGGGATCCCAGGGTTTGCACACTTGAGGCATGGATGAACACTGTCACTGGAATTAGTTCATTACACAAGTGGATAGATAGATAGATACCCTTTCACAACACCTGATGGCACGTGCCACACATAAGAATTAGCCATTCTGAGCTGCAGTGAGCAGACTGGAGAGATTTATGTTGTTTGGCATGTATTATGGTAGCTTGGGTCCTGAAGGGAACTTGATCCAGTGATGTACAGAGCAAGTTGAGTGGCTGCCCAGTGATTCACAGCCATGTATCAAAGGACAAGACACCAGGATGTGTGGTCATGTAAATGTAAGTCTCTGGCTCATTTCCCATGAAAGTGGAGCCCAAAGCAATAAAAAGGACAGTAACCAGTGCTTCAGACCAGAAATCCATGGTGAGCTGTTTCTGTGCTGGGTTGGTCTGTGGGAGAGGGGCACTGTTTTCAGGCTGTTATAAAGTGTCCCCTTAACTGTGACAGCACAGGGAGCTGGCCTGATGTCAGTCTGCAGAGAGCCTGGCCCTGAGCACTCAGGTACCACCCAGGGAGATGTGACATAATCTCAGCTGGTTCATGTCCTTGACCTGATCCTGCTGATGGAGGTGCAACATCAGGGCTGATGGTGGTGAGTGCTGTGCTCTGCAGTGTGAGTTCAGAGAAGACCGTGTCCTTGGAGTAAGGAATATAGAGCACACACCTGTTTTTTCATCCCATGTTCCTGGGCCATACTTTTGGAGACAACACTGGAGGTAGAAGCACCTCTGGCTGGAGTCCTGCTGTTCCAGGTTCCTGGCAGTGACATTTCTGCCTTGCAGCAGTCTGTACAGGTGCTTTATGTGTCCTCAACACAGCAGGAGCTCTCAGTGGTTGGAGAAGCTTGAAGAGTGCACTAGTGCTGAGAATGGTGTTCAGGAGACTCATGGGGAAAGCTCAATAAACCATGAATGTAATGTTGCAGGATCAAGCAAGCAACTTCTCTTCTTTTTTGTATGTTTAGCAGGATAGCTTGTATTGTGGGCACAGAGGGCAGAGCTGCATAGAATTTGGGAGTTCTACAGACACTTCATTTTCATAAACCTTGAGCTTTTTTAGCCTGGGATACTTCCTCATAGGACACAGGAGACTCTAAAGTTCCTAAACTGCTGCTTGCAGAAATTACCTGGCAGGGGGTTGCTCAATACTTGTCTGATTTTTTTTTTGTATTCTTGCCCAAAGCATTTGCTACTTGCTGCTGCTGGAGCCTGGATAATGTCTTGGTGGCTCTTCATGCTGCATTAGCACCACAGGCCCCATACTTTGGGCTAGTTTTTGCTCTAATGAAGGATTGGGCTGGGATTTTGAGAGCAACTGTGATTGGGGTGAGAAGGGAAGGGGCCAATGACATGGGGAGTGAGGATCCTGTATAAGTGCCTGAGGGGAGTGGGTAGGGGACTCTTGGCATGAGGCATTACTTTATGCTGTGTTCTTTGTCCTCACTGAGCTCAGGCAACAAGTTCCTTCATCTTCAGAGGATCAGATTCTATCTTACACAGCACTGAAGCCACCATGCAGCTCAGGGGCACAAAAGATTCAGGTAACTAGGCCCATGGAGCTTCGTAGGAGGCAGAATTGTTGTTTTTATTTACACTTGGGTTTAGCAAATTGCCTGAACTTTCTTTATAATTTAAGCATATTTTACTTCCAAGGATGTACTTCCAGCTTCGTGTGAGAGCTTGGAAAATTAGAACCTTCTGGGAGCCCTTAATCTTCCTTGCTGGTGTGTCTAAAAACATGTCATCCCTATCCTGTGCTGCTTTAAAAACAGCAGTCACATCATCCTGATGAGAGGAATGAAGCATTCCAGGGCCTGGGTGTATTCATAAACAAGAATCATAATAGAAGCAAGTAGCACTAATCAGCTTTTCCAAAGGAAATGCCTAGAAAGCTTTTATGTAGATAATAATTTGTTAATTTTCTTACTTAGTTGCTTATTTATAGCCACATTCAAATGCTTCAGGGCTAGCCTTGCTCCAGGATTGAGTAACCTGTGTCTGGTGCCATGGGTAGGAGTGCCTTGGGAGTGGTGTCCTGGACTGTCACCAAAATGTGAAAGTTTGGATCCATTATTAAAAAAAAATACAAACCAAAGCAAATCAATCAACTTTGGGACATGAGCATGAACAGGGAATAGCTTAGGGCTTGCCTCAGTTGCATGTCTAAAGAAAAACATGTTCTAATTAATGTGGGGAAAAGCAAGCAAGAGGTGACTTCTGAACCTGAGAGATCTGTCTGTGTGAAAGCTTGGAGCATGTGCTAACCCATCACCACATTGCCTGACCTTCAGGAAAGGGATCCCCTCTCTTCACTAGCCTCTCTCTTTCCCTGCACCCTGACATGTCTGTAGCTGATGGAAAGCAGTATCTGATGGAATCAAAATCACTCCTAATGCTGTGGTGTAAAGCAGGGAGAAGAGGCAGCAGAAGCTGAAGGTCTGAGAGCTGACAGTGTTGCATTTATGGTTCTTGGGCTGAGGCAGTGTTATGGTGTGTGGTAGAAGGGGATGTTCTGGGACACAAAAACAGAGCCCTGGTTGCTTTTCAAAAGGGCAGTGGTGTGGGATTGGTGGTGTGGGTTTCCCCAGGGTGTCTTGAGAGGTTTGGCTACATAGAAGATAGGTTACTTCTCCTGAAAGGAGCTGCCTTCATACAGCACTGGGGGTGGTTCTGGGAAATGGTGCTTCCAGCACAGTGGAGTCTTCACCTGGTGCCATCCCAGGAAAGGTTTCTGCATTGCTAGCACAGATGTCTGCTGCACACAGGGCAGGCACCACTACCTGACACAGTTTCCACCACATCCCCTGTGCACTCTTCCACCCATTTCTCACAATAATTTTTTTTTTAGAAAATAAACCTCTGCTTTTGTTTGCTCTCTGTAGCAGTGTAACTTTTGAACCATTACAGGCTTTGTTACCATCTGTGCTAGCAAGACTGTAGAATGTGCTAGACTAGGGGGGAATGTTTGAAAAATAAAAACCTGTAATCCTCTGCTCTGTGTCTCATCCAGTTTGTTCTGTTCTCGTGGCAAGGGCCAGCTATTTTTCCTTGCCCTTGTCTTCTTTCCTCTGCCATCCTCACCTGTTAGGGCCCCCCCTCAGCTGGCCAGAGGCAGAAGGGTTGCAGTGTGACCACCCACAAATTCTCTGCTGTGCTCAGCCTCTTGTTACAACTTGCTGGCAGTGCATGGGGATCTCTGGGGTGACAAGCCCTAAAACTGGCCCTGGGGAGTTTTAAATCTTGCAGGACTAGTCTAGAGTTGCTTTAGCCCCTTCATTTCTTGCCCTTCTAGACCTGAGTGCTGAAGCTGACTATGTTTTGTATAGCTACATTCAAATGTCTTTGTGTGTCAGCAGCAGTGGTGGCAGGGAAGGAGATGTGAGGGAAGGAGTGTAGGCCACGGATTCCACTGGTCTGGTTAGTCATAGAGGGCAAGTTGGGGATGTTTTAACACTGCTGAGGGTAAAGACTCATTTGTGAAATTGCACAATATGTGTAGAGCCAGAAAATTTTCATTCAAAGCCTTGAATACTCAGTATATTATTTTTGAATTCTCTTCTTCACTACAGTTCATGCAAATAACTAAATAACTCTATGGGGCTCTTAAGGGTCCTGATTCAAGATTTAACTTGATTTACAAAAATGGGGAATTAGGAGGAGATCCTCTGTCCCTCATCTGTTCCTTGGGTACTTAAGGGCTTCTTGCAGTCACAAAATGATGGGTGCTGTTGGAGACACAAAATGCCGAAGATTTTGCAGCTGATTGGATCAAAGTGGATGTGTTCTAAACTTGCCACACAACAGGGGACCATGCATTTGCCCAGTAGTCATTAACACTCCTTAAACCTCTTTGAGAACTGGCCTGTGCCATTTAAGCATTGCCAAGGAGAACAAAATGGTAATGCCTTGGCTCAGGCTTGCTGTTGATGAGAGTGACACTGTCTCCAGTAGTCACCAAGAGTCCTGCTGTGTTCTGTGGGTTCAATGCATCATGTTTGCACCTTTCTTGCAGTCTTGGACCACCTTGTAGCTCTCCCAGTTTGTCACCATAAGTATTTTGGCCTATGGGTAGTTGCTTGCAGAACAGCAGTACATGAAGCCAGTGCAAAAACAGCTTTTCTGCTCAGCTGGGTTTCTGGCCAGAGTCCTGCTTTGCCTCCAACTCCTGCTGCTTGATGAATACCTGTGTGCCACCAGTGCTGGCCCCACGTGTGGAAGCACAGCAGGGAAGGCTGCTGCCCTACTGCACATGTCCTTTGTGGTGGAGCTGGTGTGTGAGGAAGGAGGGCTGAGGCACAGGGAGATGGTGAGTGCCCACTGCCTTCTGCTGAGCTGTCCTCAGCTCGTGTGCTGTCATTTCCCCTCCGTGGCTGTGGCAGAGCAGCAGCCAGAGGCCTGACTTTGAATGGGTGGGTTGTAGGAGCTGTGGCACTACCATTGCTGCAGTGTGACTTGGTGTTGTCTGTGGGCTACGACACCATTCCTCCCACCATGCAGCTTGGGAATGGCTCAGCTGTTACAAAAGCAGTCCTGGCTGCACCTGCCAGCACTTCTTTCTGCTACAGGCTTTGCAAGAAACTCAGTTACTGCTTTGGACATGTGCCTGCATCCTCCCCTTGGTAATCCCTGGTACAGTTATAGTGTCCCAGCTCCCATGTGCAGGATACCGTGGAAGGTTCCTGCAGATGTGAGGCAGTCTTTACTCTGGCAGTTCTTCCAGCCACAGAGCAATAGGGAGGAATATCCTGTCCCAAGCACATGAAGGATGCAGGGACCCAAGTGTTGAAATTGCCAGACTTGTGGCATGCTGTGTGTGACTGTCTGCAGTCTCTCCTGGCCTTGCCAGCAGCTCTGCTTGTTTCTGGTCAGGGTTGAGAGAGCATGGAGCCCTTCATCTTACTGGTGTAGCTGTGAGCTGGAGTGTGTGGCAGCTGCCGTAGCTCCTGCAGGGCCAGCCCTTACTGCAGTGTGGAGATGAGGTAAAAGGGAGCCAGCCTCACATCACCTGGGACAGGCAGCCCCTCACCCCCAGCCAGAGCCATGCTGTCACTGCCTTGTCCCTTTCCTGGCCAGCACAGGGTGGTGGGAGGTGAGGATGCTGCTGCTGGCAGCAGGCTGGGAGCCAGCCCCACGCTGCCCAGCACTGCAGGCACACTGCTGGCTCCAGGAGCAGTGAGCCCTGTGGGGAAGTGGCTGCTGTGGCTCGTCCCAGCCCTGCAGGGGGTAGAGCTGATGTTGCAGGGACAGCAGGGAGACTGGTTAACCAGAGCAGCCTAGCTGCCTGCCAGCCAGCTTGCCAATGCTACCCCTGACAGCAAGCAGTACACCCAGCTGCCTGATCCCTGCCCAGCCCTCACTGAGGCTAAGTGATAGTGTAGCAGTCAATCCCAGCACTGTCCAGCCAAGCCTGGTGGCAGCTGTCCCAGCACCAGTCATCCTTGCACTGGTGTCACTGTTCCAGCACCAGTACTGACTCAGCTGGTACTACCTAGCACCAGTTGTCCTGGCATTTTACTGCCCAGGCACCAGCCTGGCCCAGTACAAGCTGGCCTAGCCCCAGCAGAGGGAAAGCACCAGCAGCAGGGATCAGGAAAAAGTTGGTCCTGGGTCCTGGCCTTACTCACTGAACGTCTGCTTGGGAATGTGGGCAAAATGCTGCTGCTTCAGCTGCACAAGCAGCACCCACACCTTGGCCACCTATGACCAGGAACTGGCCAGCTCCTTCTTTTGGCCCACTCCACTCCTCCTTTCTGGAACGCCACAGCCCCTTGAAAAACTTCCCTCTTTTCCTATCAAACACACAATGCTGCAGTATTGCTTATCTGAGCATGGCAAGAGGACAGAGCTGAGCTGAACAGCATAGGTGTAGCCTCAGTGACGAGCTGCTGGCCACGGACCAGAGCTGTCAGTGCATGAGCCCAGCATGGCTGAGAACGTTGGGGTTCCTGGCACTTGGGCCATCTCAGGGCTGTGATCAGCCAGGCATTGCTGTCCTACCTTCACAGCAACCCTGCCAGTTTGGATCCCCTTCCTGACATCTGGCAGAAATAAAGCACACATCCATGTCAAACATAATATATTTATAGCAAAAATAGGCTTTTTCTGTAGCTTCCATACACAAGGTTTTCTCCCCGTATATTTACGCAGTAAACAGGTCGACTGAAGCAGCGTGGCTGACTCGACAGCTGCCCTTGCTTCAGGCTCCCACTTACAACGGGTGGCTTCACTCCCCTTTTGTGGCTGCTGTCTGGAGCCTGTGCTGGTCCCCTTGTTCCTCTCCAGCCATGGGTTGTGGCACAGGCAGGGAGCAGCCCAGGGAGATGGGGGGAATGGTGGTGTAGCCCCCCAGGCAGAGGGCAAGGCTGGTGGACAGGCTGCCTCTGTTCAAATGGGGCAGTCCCAGGAGTGCCCCCCAACCCACAGTCAAGGAGAAGCTTCCTGTAGCTTACCTGTGCTGGCCACAGGCTCCTCCACCATGCTGTTAAGCAACTGACTGGGCACAGGACCTCAGCCCTCTCATGGTGGTAAGGAGGTACAAACCACATTAATTCCAACACATTAACAAGCCTCCCTTGTTCCTCCTGCCTCTCTGCTGATGGGAAGCAGAGGAGGGGCTCAGGACTGCCAAAGTCCCCCACAGAAACCTCCAGTGCCTGAACACTGTCAAAGACTTTCTCATCCCGCTGTCGGAGAAAGCAAAGCACGAGCATGCTCTGCCAGCAAGAGCTTCACAGTTTGGAGTTTGCTGGGTCATCTCTTGTCCATCCCAGAAGGGTTTGGCACGTAGACCTGAAGGACATAACACACAGGCAGCAAGTGCATCCCCTTGCTGTCCTGGGGAAGGGCCCTTGTTAGGAGCCAGCACTTCTTGCTGCCTAACCCTGCAACTCAGAACATTGCAACACACCCACACGCTGCCCCACACTGTTCCCAAGAGAGACACCACCCCGATGAGGACAGATGCCCAAGGGTGGCTTTGTAAGCAGAGCAGCCACTGCAGCACAGTGAAGGAAGCCAGTTCTCCCCTCTGCCCTCCCTGTGCCACTGAGGCTCCCACAGCACCCGGGCAAGGCATCCCTCTAATCTGGTCCCAGTCCCCTCCCACTTCCCTCTCCCCCATGTTTTTGGCAGTCCTCCTTGAACACGTTCAAGTCTCCAGCATCTCAGCAGCACGGACTTGCCTCACAGTTTGGTAATTGCACGTAACAGGGCCACTCAGTGACCCCCACAAGGCAGGGTGGGGGGGAACCAACAAAAAGGAACAAAACAGTCAAGTAAACTAAATCAAGAAATCCCTCGCCGTCGGTCCCGGCGTGACGGGTCCCACACGAGTTCAAGGGGAGAGGAGAGGCTGCCCGGCCCTGCCGCAGCTCCCGTCTAGGAGATCATGTACTGGGTGATGGCCTGCAGTGCATACAGCAGCTCTGCCTGCATCCGGGCTTCCAGGATCAGCAGGTTCACGTGCACCTGGGGGAACAGCAGGAGGGGCTCAGGCAGGGGCAAGGTGTGCTGTGCTCAGCGGTGCAACTGCCCACCTGGGAAAGTGAGTCTTGTCATCAAAATGCCACCAATTTTGGCAGCTCCCCTTTTCCCCTCCTCCTCCCCACAGTCCTGTAGGCTGTGGCTGCTTCCCAGAGCTGCCTGCCAGGGAGTCCCCTGCATACTTGGCACCAGCATTCCAGGCTGGCAGCAGCACAGTCCCTGACACCCACAGCAGCCACTCCTGTGAGTTACAGCTTGACAGAGGGCTCACCAGGAAGCACTCACCACTGGGGAAACGACCTTGGAGATGCCTGTGCTGCTGGTGCCCCTGGTCTCATCAAAGTGGGCAGCACCATCCCACACTAAGCCCAACTCCTTACAAACAGCCGGTTTCCATTTCCCCCCACCTGCCTCAGACTAGTTTGGTGGCTCAAAGATCTCCCATACACCCCCCAAAGCACCCCAACTTGCAGCCCCAGCCCACTCCCAGCCCCACCGCAGCCAGAGCCAGGGGCTGGCTATCCCACCTTTTCACTGTGCTTGAACTGCTTCCAGAACCTGTCAAACATTTCTGAGTTTGTCTTCTCCGGGTAGCAGGTTACAGTTTTAATGTAAACTTTGAGCATTCGCTCCAGGAGCTGATTCACTTCTGCATAGTCATAATCATCGTACCTGTGGGGAGCACAGGGGCAAGTCATGGCCAGCACCTTTCCTGTGGTCTGCCTGGCATGGCACAGCCACCAGGCACTGAAACCCTGTCCCCAAAGCCCCCTGCCCTGGCCAGAGCAGTTCAGTATCTCTTCCCTGCCTGCCTCAACATCCAGGCACATGATTCACCTCTGTTTCTCCATGCTCATCTGCATGACAGACTGAGTACCCTACCCTCCTCCCACCTGGGTCAGCTCAGTTTTCTCCCCTAGACCGTGAGGTTGGTTTCCCTACCTAATGCCAAACATGCAGTGGATGTAGTTCCAGATGCCCCGCTTGAAGACAGAGGGCTCACAGCCCTGCCTCTTGGCCATGGCACTGCTTTGCAGACCATCCACCATCCTAAACTTCTCATCCAGGAGATGCCCAATGTCAGAGTAGAGCCGGTTGACCAGTGAGAAGCCATGGTCTTCCCAGGAGTAATCCTGTTGAGCACAGCAAGAGGATTTTGCAATTGCAAAAAGGAGCTTGGAGCATGTTCCCAGGAAGAAGGGCTGGAGACCTCAGGAAGCAGAAGAATTCAGTGAATATGCTCGGGAGATGGCTCTGCCCAAACCACAACATCCCTTATCAAGCAGCTTTTGAATGATTTTGATCCTTGCCTCCACGAGGGCCATGTGAAAAAAAATCAGCAATCCTTGTGGACAGAAGTCACCTCCTTCTTCCAAATCCTAGTGGGGCAGGGCCAGTTTGCATGGGCAACTCTGCCACTATTTACTGCCCATTAGGAATGGGGAGGGGGTAGCTTGGGCTGCTGCCCACCAAGAGAGCAGGAGTCTTACCTGGACTCTGAATACCTGCGTCTGATCCTCGTCGCGCCGGGCAAAGTCCTGGTATCCAAAGTCAGGGTCCTGCATGTAGCAGGCAAGGTTGGTGGCACCAGTGACTACCCCGTCAGTATCTGTGAGAGGGGAGAGCCCTGCAGATGGGGCAGAGCAGTCCTCAGTTGACCTGTTCCCAGCCAAATCAGGCATCGAAAGCCAGCCCTTGCTGTGCCCCACAATGCATCCCATGAGCCCCTCTGAACCACACATCATGGAAAATATAAGGCACAGAGGGGCAACAAACACCCAGGTGTGCCATTTGAACTCCCACCCTGCACACCCACCTCTGCTCCCTGCTCCTCACCTTCCTCTCGGTCCTGCTGCAGCAGCCTCATCTCGTCCCTGCCCTCAGTCTCCACATGGATCCGCTGCATGCGTTCCCGAAGGGAATCCAGCTCCATGCAGGAGTCCAGGGACTGCACAGACACAGGCTTGGGGGTGAGAACAGTGGTCGCAGCAGCATCCCCCCATCCCCTGCAGACCCACCCTCGGGGGCTCACCCTCTTGCGGTTGATACGCAGCAGCTCCTGGCTGTAGCTGTTGCCAGCAGTGGCCTCACAGAAGCACTGGTTCCCGAGTGACAAGGGCTTCAGTGAGCCTCGGCCCCCCAGCCCCTCGTCCTGCTCGCAGCCACAGCCGAAGACAAAGCTGGCAAGTGCATGGCAGTGTGCCAGGAGGACCACGGCGTGCACCAGCTCTGCCAGTGACCAGCTCCACTCGCTGATCTTCAGCAGCTTCTGCAGAACATGGACAGACCAGCAATGTGACACAGGCAGGTGGGCAGGGTGCTGCTGGCAACCCCTGAGGACGTTGCTGTCCCCACTGCCATCCTTGCCCCTGGCTCACAGCCCTTCCCAGTACCTCAATGTGCTCCTTGGTGATGAGCCATGGCCGATGTGCCAGGATCTTGTTGATCTCGTTGAGGTTGCGGAGTTTGGGGGGGATGAACTCGAGGCCCCGCAGCCACTGGGGGTCACCCCCTGCCCGCAGGAACTGCAGCACGTGCAGGTTCACCAGGTACCGGCACTGATGCCGGGCTGCTGCCTGCAAGGGCAGCACGTCAGCATCCCTGCACCGCCACAGCAGGACAGGCATCCCACACCCACCTCCCGCTCAGCCTCCAGGATATCATGATTTTGCCCCCTGATGAGAAGCCCGGGGAATAGGGTGTCTGCTGGAGGTTGAGGAGAGCCTGGCAGGGCTGAGCAGAGCCACCCCGTCCCCTGTGGCAGCTCCCAGCAGGGCTCACCATGATGGCGATGTAGTGCCGGCAGTCAAAGGGCAGGGGGCCATCCATGTGCATCAGGTAGTGCTGTGTCTTGAGGAAGCTGTCGAGGTACTGGGGGTGGTAGCCCATCTGCTGGGTCACCGCCTCCAGCCGCCCTCGGCTTGCCAGCACCTTCACAAAGAGGAACTGCGGGCACTCGGGGTCGCTGCTGGACATCTTCACTACCTGCAGGAAACACGCTCTGCTTAGCTCTTCCCAGCACAGCCCAGCCAAGCCCAGGCTTTGCAAGGGGCAGAGAACCCTCTCCCAGCTTGGTGATGCCAGAGGGACACTCATGGCTATCAAGCAGAGCACTGCTCAGTGCCACAGGTAGGGAAGGACAGACAGCAAGACACACAGGTTAGTCTCTGTCTGGGAGAAGACTCTGTGTGGTGAGTGGAAGCAAAGGGCAAACCAGGAATGATGTTTCTTGTAGTGGTGCAAGGCCAGATCAGGAGAAACATAATACAAAATATGTTCCAGAGTGGAGCAGCCCATCTGCCTTACTACTAGCACAGAACCCTCCTGCACAGTACCAAGATGAGAGAGAGCTGTGGGGACTCTCAGGCTCCTGCCCTGGGAATCCAAGAGGCAAACCATGTCCTGGTACCTTCCATGTGATGAGGAGCACACAGAAGAGCTCCCCACATGTTGCCCAAGCAGACAGCATGGGAGTGGGTCCTGCAGCACAGAGCACAGCTGTTACTGGATGTGCCCACCAGAGAAAACACAGATGGGCAACTCAGCAAGGAGGGTTCAGACACCTCCAGGAATGCCCACACCAACCTTGTACCACGGGCCCAATCCAGCACAGCTCCAGCCCCTCCTGAAAGGGTGGTGGGAACAGAGGGTAGGGATGTTGGAAAGATGCCCAGGCAGCTGCCACGCTCCAACAACCGTGTTGCCACAATTCCCACCCAACACCATGGTCTGCACCTGCAGCTTGCCCACCCCGAGGTATGGGTACAGCAGGTGTTAACCCTTGTCACACAGAAAGTCACAGCTCCCGCTTGCATGTGGGAGCCCAGGCAGCACCTCTGGATGCAAAAGGATGCATCTCTTCTCCAAGGCTTGAACTGAAATCTCCTGGGAAATTCTGGCCCTGCTTGACACCACTGTCTTGCTCCTCCCAGCTGTTTCTCCAGTGCAGTCACCCGAAGGCTGGTGACTGGAGCATGGTAACACTGGTGGCATAGGAGAAAACCAGGAGCACTTCTGCAAACCAGCAAAGCTAGAGGGTGCATGGCAGAGCATGCAGGGGTGAGCTCTGTGGCAGCACAGAGCAGTTGCACCCACACAGGCAGTGCAGGAAGCAGCTCAGGCTATTTTCCACCATCCTGCACTTCTGGTGAAAACACCATCGCTTAAGTGTCAAGAGATTTACTTGATGACATTTGGAGTGTCCTCTTCACTTCCTCTGGTAAAAGGGGTCATCCACAAAACCCCAAAGCTCAAATTAAATGAAAAGAAATGAAGAGCACCAGCTTCTCTGATTGACAGGAGAAGATGAAAGCCAGACTTGAACTGCAAAAGCCCCCTACAAAGTCCCTCTGCCGAGGGAAATGAGATGCCATGAAGACACCCAAGGGGCTACAGCCACATATTCTCCTGGAGGGCTGAGGTGGAGGAGCCAGGGGCCCTTCCACTCCCCTGGGGAAAGGTAGTCCCCAGTTAGGAGGTGTGTAACCAGCCCATGGCTCAGCCTTTGGTGCTGCCAGCTCTCCTCACTGCTTGTCCGGGTGATGATGGAGCAAGAAACCAGGCAGATATGTCTTGGAAAGAGACGATGAAGGAAGGGGGGGATGAAGGTGCAGAACAGCCACCTCCTTGGCTCTCAGCCTCTGGCCAGGCTAAACTGCCCACTCCCAAAGGCACCAGCTCAGTCCAGGGTGTCTCCTACCGGCACCACCTGCCACAAGCCCTCAGTTCTGCCTCCCCAGCCTCTCTCATTGGCCCCAGTGCCACCTTCCTCATCCTCGGCCACAGCCCTCCTCCTCCCCTGCATCCACTTGCACTCCCGGGCTGTGGGAGCATCGCCTCCCTCCCCAGGGGAATCCGAGCCCCCTGAACTCCAACAGGCACCTCAACCGCGACCCCACCAACCAAGCTCGCCCCCTCCCCGCCCGGCGGAGCCGCCGGGGGAACGGTGCCCCGGCACTCGCGGCCAGCAGCCGTGACCACATAGAGAAGGCAGGAGGCTGAAGGAGCCCGGACAGCGCCGGGATGTGCGGAAGAGGGGCCAGCGGACTCCGCCGCGCTCCCCGCCCGGCCAGGGCTCATCCCTTTGCCCGGCGACACCGTGGCTCCGTCGGTACCGGTGGCTCCTCCGGTAACGTTCGCTAGAGACGGTGCCGCGGCGGCACTTCTCGCCCGGCCCTTGTGCCTGGGTATTCAAGAGGACGGGGGAAGTACAGGTGCCCGCGGCAGGGGCCCCGACGGCGGTGCCGGCGGCCGGTACCCGGGGCCCCATTGTGCGGGCGGCGGCGCTATCAAAAACTGGCCGACGTTCAA
>JANPWX010000480.1:5448351-5486669 GCA_024734555.1 Trochalopteron elliotii
GGGGGGCGCTGGCCGGGCCGGGGGAGCCGCGGTCCCCGTGTCCCAGCACTGCCCTGGGCGGTGCCTGGTAGCGAGGGCTGGAGGAGGTTGGGGGAGCAGCCGGGCCTCGCCTCGGTGAGCCCCCGCAGTGGGGACAGAGGCTGCGGCGGTGGGCGCGGAGGGGCCCTGCTGACCGTCCTTCCCCCCCGCAGGATGAGCTGACTGCGCTGAATGTCAAGCAAGGCTTCAACAACCAGCCGGCGGTCTCTGGGGACGAGCACGGCAGTGCCAAAAATGTCAATTTCAACCCGGCGAAGGTGAGAGACGTCCCGACGGTCGAGGGGCCGGGTTTGGCAGGGCAGGCTGCTGGATGCTGGACACTCCTGGGTCTTGTTCCTTCCCTGTGTCGAGAATTAGGAGATCTTTCCCTTTTGTATGGGTGTTTTTAAGACTTGACCCTCCGTTTCTGTCGCATCCAAGTTCTGCATTCGGTTAGAGCTGTGTCCCACCTCTAAGAGAGTGGGTTCTTGTCTGGCTCGGTGCATCTTAGGGGCAGGTCTGTGTCTGCAGTCCTCGTTAAGCCAGCATCTAGGACCCCTTAAATTCTGCAATTAAAGTACAAGGCTATGATAGTAGGAAAGGAAGTCTCCTTACTGGTTGCACAATGGCCATGGTAAAAGGAAAGTGTGATTTCTTGAAACATCTGGAAGTTTAAAAATGGGACTTATATAATAGGTTTCAACTCCATTTTTCCAGTCTCTGAAATCAAGATACTGACTTCCCAACAAAACAGCTAGTAATGACCTGGGTTGGAAGGCAATCCATAAGCACAGGATATTTGTTTTCCTTGGCTGACTTCTGTCTGAGAAGCCTTCTGTCTGGTTTGACAAGTATTTTTAAGGGTTGTGTCCATCTCGAGTCCCTTCTTGATTATTGTATGAGTTGTCTGGATGCATTAATCTCTGCAAGTATAACAGAGGAGTTATTGGCAGTTATTTTGTGTTCCAAAAGTAGATACTGGTGAGACTTATGGTAGGAATGAAAAAATATATTTTAAACACACTGATCAGGTCTTTGACCTCTGAAATGCAATGAATCCTCTTTCTCTTTTTTCCTTTTCCTCCAGATCAGCTCAAATTTTAGCAGTATTATTGCAGAAAAGCTGCGGTGCAACACCCTGCCTGACACGGGGAGACGGAAACCCCAGGTCAATCAGAAGGATAACTTTTGGCTGGTGACAGCTCGTTCTCAGAGTGCCATAAACAACTGGTTCACAGATCTGGCTGGAACTAAGCCCCTCACTCATCTTGCTAAGAAGGTATGTTACAGGAGAGGCAGCCTGGCAGGGCAGAGAACTTAATCTGTGCTTGTTTCTGAAGGTCTTTATTGTTTAGAGAAGTTTCTTGTCTATACATCTTGTGAAGCTTTTAGTTTGAAGAGTGGATGTAGGATTTGTAGTGCCCTGACTGTAGTCATCCACACTTTTGAGAACTAGTCTCTGGCCTATTATTTGGAGCTGTGTTCAGCTTTGCCTTTTGGCTTGTAGGACATGAATGATTTATTTTAAGGTTCAGTTGTTTTTCAGAAGAGCAGCTGCTGTTGCCTTTGGTCTGTTGTTTAGATTAGGTCATTTCTGTTGTGGAGGATTTTTCAAGTTCTCAAAAGTCATAGTGAGAATTACTGAAAATAATCACCTAAATGACTTACCAGACTTCTGTTGCACTGTGGTGTTTCTGGTTTTCAGCAGGGGAGAGAATGTGTGCCATCGCTTGGTCTTGGCCAGGCTGCAGTATTTATATTTCCTGGAGTCTAGGGATAGATATTTCCCTTATAGTTGTATATTCTGTAGAGAGTATGAAAGAAGGGTCCTACTCTGGCATTTTTTCAGGCCTGATAGCAAGGGAGATAGCTCTCTCTCAGGGGAGGCCTACAAACAAGGCACAGTGGAAAAAACATAACTCCCAGTTGCAAAATGGTCTGAGTCATTCCTGGGGGGAAAATAAAGCAATCAGATTTTCCCAGAATCTGACTCTTTATAAACTCAGTCCTTCTTTGCATATTAGCTGTCAGTTTCCTGAGGTCATGGTGAAAGCTTGAACCTTTCAAGGTTTTCCCCTGTTTTCCTGCAATGAGCTCGATCCCTTTCATGAATTTATATGTGAAAGAATGAATGTCAGTAGCCAAGTAGTCTGACTTTGAGGAATCAGAGAATAATTGGGAAGAAAGTAGGAAACATAGCAGGTAAATGAACATTAGTAGTTCAGGGACTTGAAGATACCTGCCAAATGGGCCTATTTTTTGTGATTTTTTTTTTCATTCCTCTGTGAAAACACATGTACTTCTACTCTCCAGGGCATTGTGTGAAAATTATCCCCACAGCTGTACTTTTCCCTGTGATGTGTTATTGCTTCCTGGTTTATAGTCCTGCAGTCTGATGATTTCACTGGTATCCTCCTATGTTGTATCTTGGATTAATGAATTCCTTCCTGCTATGTGCTCAGTTCCCTGTTTCTCGCAGTCTTCTGTTGAGTATTCATGATATTGTGTAACTTCTGTAACCACTCGGCTTTGTATACAAAGTGAAGAGTCCTGTCTGCACTTTGTATGGCAGATACTCTGTTACTGACTCAGTCCTTAGTCTTTTACCTTTCATAGCTCTTTGTGCTCTCTGGAGGATAACCTTCAAGATGTTTGCAGGATTCAGGGCATGGATTTACAGTGACATAATTATATTTTCTCTCTTCTTTCAATTGGTTTTTTTTCTGTTTATACTGAAATGCAGCTCTGGTACTGTTGCTTTCTGAGCGCAGGTGAATTTTGGCAGCAGGTTTTTTTGAGGTAGAGGTACCGTGTTGCTCTGTTCCCTTTTTACCTTTTTCACACCTGCAACAGGTATAGCTGCTTTAGCTGCTTCAGTTCTTATTCTAACTGCTTGGTTCAGTTTTCCCTCTCCATTTCATTTCAGGTGCCCATCTTTAGCAAGAAGGAAGAGGTCTTTGGTTACTTGGCAAAATACACTGTTCCAGTAATGAGAGCAGCGTGGCTCATCAAAATGACTTGTGCCTATTACGCTGCCATCACGGAAACGAAGGTGAAAAAGCGACATGTCATTGATCCCTTCATTGGTAAGCACTCTGTGTGCAGCACTGGGTTTGTCCATCACAGCTGTGTCCTTCTCTAAGCCTGCTCTTGATTAGTAAGAGGTGGCCTGGAAATCCATATAAACTGGTTTCCTGCTGGTAAGTCTTTGGGTTCTGATGTAACTGTCTGAACAACAGGCCCACCTATGAAAATACACTGAAAGATAAGTCTTAACAGCCATAAATACTTCCTGGGAATCTTACTGTTATTTCTCTCTGTTAAGTTCTACTGAGCTCCTTTGCTGCCTAACCTGTTTTTTTTCTTACCATACAAAGACTGTAAATTTGCAATTCAGTGATGACTGATTAGTTACTTCCCAAGTGAGTATGTGTGTTTCCCAGAGAATTTTGGTATGTCTGTGTTTCCAATTTCATTTAGCATTACTGGATCCAACATCCTTTGCATCCTGACCTGCTCCATGTTGCTGTGGTCTAGAAGAGTTCCCCTGACAGTGTTCTGGGTTTTTTGGCTCTCCACCTATGCACCATCCTGTTTTTTTCCTGCTCCTCTTTGCCACAGTGCTCACTGCTAACCTGTTTTCTCCAGAATGGACACAGATCATCACCAAGTACCTGTCAGAGCAGCTGCAGAAAATTGCAGAGTTCTACAGACAGCTGCCAGGGCAAGGCTGTGGTTCACCATCAGGACCAATGCCCCAGGAGGTGGAACAGGCTTTGAAGCAGTGGGACTACAATGAGAAACTGGCTATGTTCATGTTCCAGGTGAGGGACTGGCAGTGGCTGCTGGGTTGGTGTGAGCAGGGCAAGGGGAGTGGATGCCAAGTGGTTTATTTCTGCAGAATGCTCTCTTTCTGTGAATAGACCACTAGGACTAGATGCAGTTTGGAGCTCAGTAATAGGACAGGAGTAGCACAGAACTGTGAAAACTTCCAGAGTTATTTCCACTGTTGGAGTGCAAGCTGCTCCTACTTTTACTTATCTTAGTGCTGGTTACTTCAGTTTTCCTCCATTTGCTCTGCTTTTATCTCTGTGCAGGATGGCATGCTGGACAGGCATGAGTTCCTGACGTGGGTCCTTGAGTGCTTTGAGAAGATACGGTCAGGAGAAGATGAATTTCTGAAAATGCTCCTTCCTTTGCTGCTGCGGGTGAGAAATGCACTCTCAGCTTGCTTTAGGAGAGTGCTGACTTCTGCTTTGGCCATGCCCTTCCTATTGGCTAAGGGGATAATAAGTTATTTTTTACCAAGAACACCAGGGAGTGTCCCTATGAGCATCCTTCTTGGCTCATGCAAGGATGTCTTTGTAGTCCTGCTCTTTTCTGGTTTTTATTCTTTTTTACCCTTTTTCCCTGCACTGGACTTGGTAATCTCTGCCCATGCCACAGCTGTGGTGGATCCACTGATTGTGCACCAGTACATGGAAACTGCTTTTTTCTTCCTTTCTCTTGCAACAGATCCTGGGCAAGCCTTTGAAGCTCTGGGAGGGCTGGGTGTGGGTACATTTTTATACATTAAGTCATTGCCAGAGAGCATTTCAAGGGTTTTTTCTGATGCTTAGTAGCCAGTGGGTGATCCATGATGCTAAGGAGCTCTCTGTGAAAAGGAACTGCCTCTTGAAGGCAGTGTCACGGAGTGTAGTACTTTGGGAAGGTCAGGGTATTTCCTTGTGACAAGGATGTTTCCCTCCTTCCATCTTCCCTTGTGACAAGGATGTTTGCCTGTCCTTCCATCTTCCCTGCAGTACTCTGGAGAGTTTGTGCAGTCTGCGTACCTGTCCCGACGTCTGGCCTACTTCTGCACCCGCAGGCTGGCCATGCAGCTGGATGGTGCTGGTGGGCACCCACCACACCTCCTGTCTGCCCAGACAGGGAATGCTCTTCCTTCAACTCCCACCCCTCAGCCAGCTGCAGGCAATCCTCCCCCCAGCCCTTTCAGCGACTTGTTACTGTGCCCCCAGCACAGGCCAGTGGTGTATGGGCTCAGCTGCATCCTTCAGGTAGGTTTGAGTGGTGGTGATTCTGGGGTCAACAGGGACAGTTTGTGTGCCATCACAGGAAAAGCATTACAGTCTGAGTCAGCAGCTTCTTAAGTACAGAAATATCAAACCATGATTATCTTTGGTGATGTGTTACAGAGCTGTTGTCAGATGTCAGGGTTGTAGCAGTGCCCTTGACTGACTTGCATAAGAAAAATGGGTTGGAATAGAGCCTTTTGCTCTACTCACAGGTGCCTCACACGGCTGGTGAAGCTTTACAGAAGAGGGGGTGAGAAAGAAAGGGTTGTTTCCTATTGTGTATATCAATAGCAGGTTGACATCCAGGAAAGGAAATTATGCCAGAAATGAAAATGCTTTGTAATTTTGTGAACTCTTAAAAACAAACATCCCCTCATCAGAAAAAAAGTTCCCACAGAACAAAAAAAAAAATCTCACAACCAAACTGCACACACAAGAAACAGCCCCTCCCACTTTATGGAAGAATGTAGTGGTGTAGGAGTGGTAGCAGGCTGTGAAAAGGAGCTACTCTAAACTCATAATCTTTACAGGTGATTAAACATTGCAGTAAAAGGGCAAGGTTGCCAAAGCCTTACTGATAGATGTTTGAAGAATTGGTCCTGTTGTGTCACTGTGGGATTCAGTCCTTACTGTCCTCATGTCAGAGGAGGCATGTTCTGTTCAGTGTGTGCATTCATTCATGATTGTGTTTTTATCCTTCAAGAGGAGAGTGACTAGGTGAGGTGGGTCCATGCAGAAGGAGTGGAGATTGTTTCTTCAGGGGAGAAAAGACTTGTTAAAGCAGAGAAGGTTCCAGAGAATGCAGGATGCAGCAGGAGTTGGAGAGGAAGAGAGCACAAAGCTTGGGAACCTGCTGTTCAAGAGAGGAACTTGAGATGGAGGAGCCCTGGCAGGATCAAGAAGCAGCCAGCCAGCTCTGAGAGAGAGAAAAAGAAAATTCCTGTAGTACAGTTGGCTAGAAGTAAGGATCTTTCTAGAAGCAAGGGAGAGCAATGTAGGGTTATAAATAAACCGTTTGCATTCTTACTAAATCTTGTTTGCTTTCTGTTGAAGAAATTTAGAGGATTGTTTATTTATTTTCTATGTGATAAAACATGTCTTTAATATAAAATCTTGTATTTGGGGAGCTTACTTTTGAGAAAATAGATGAGCTTATACTCGAAAGTTTGGCTCATTTGGAGTTCAGACACAACCTGCTTTAAAGGTTGATGTTGGTTAATGATAGTCTGATCTTTAGTATGTCTCAGTGGAAATGGGTGCGTTTCTAAAAATTTCCATAATTCTAAGAATGTACATAGTTAACCTTTGCTGAAATGCACTCAAGATAAGCAGATTCTTTGGTTCGAGTGTCTAAAACAGCTTTGTGAGCCAGAAACTGTAAGGGAACATCATAGGAATTGTTTAGTGAAGTTTTGTCTGTGTTTATGTGAGTGTACAAGATCATAAAAGAATGAGAATGCATATAGCATGGTATTGTTACTATAATAATCAGACTTGTGATTATCAAACAAGATGGTTTAATTAATTTAGGTCTGTTATCTCATATTTCTTCTCAGACTTCACACTTGATGAGAGTTGTAAGTCACTAATGTAAATGCTGCTTCTGGACCATGAGGGTTGGATTGTGCATTGGAGGTGTGAGTTTGTATGATCCAAAGGGTCTTTCAGAGCTTAGAACAAAGAAAAAAACCTACCCACCCAGATAGTAAATATGCTGTATAGAGGGTAATGAGTGCCTGGGCAATAGAATAAAGTAGTGGTTAGTTCTGTAGAAATGTAACTTAATTGTTTTGACCTTCATTTGTTCAGTGATACTGACTTTTCTATCTGTTGCAGAGTATAATTTTGTGTTGCCCGAGTGCCCTTGTGTGGCATTATTCCTTGACTGATAGCAGGATAAAGACTGGCTCTCCATTGGACCACCTGCCTATAGCCCCATCCAACTTGCCCATGCCAGGGGGAAATTCAGCCTTTACACAGCAGGTGAGCAGCCTTCAGAAAAGGGAGCTCTCGTGGTTTGGGATAACAGCTGTATCTTAGCTCTTTCAGAATTTCCTTTTCATGTTGTGTGATAAGCAGATCTGGAGGTCTCACTCCCTAGCAATTAAGTGCTCTCATTCTGCTGTAAGACAGACAGTGATGTCCTTGGAAGATGGGCAGAATCTAACCTTAAGTAGAATTGCTGTCAGTCTCTTTGTTTCCTATAATTTTGTTCACTGGACTTCTAAGGCATCCTTTTGTATGTTTACACAAGTCCTTTGTTTCTAGGTTCGGGCAAAGCTACGTGAAATTGAGCAGCAGATAAAGGAACGTGGCCAGGCTGTGGAGGTTCGCTGGTCATTTGACAAGTGCCAAGAAACCACAGCAGGTAACTTGCTGTAGGTTAAAATTTCTTTCCCCCTGATCCATGTGCTACTCTGACAAAACTCCTGTCTGGCTATTCTTTTTGATTTTTTTTTTCCTATTTACTACTGTTTGTATTTACTGTCAGCAGTGAGACATGGCTCTTTTTCTTTTCAGAGCAAACTATTACAAGGGTCCATTTCTCCAGGTATAGGGGTAGTTTCTTTACTGGAAGCTGGAAATATTTAGCAGGGAACTACACTCTTGTCTGTGTGCTGTGCTCTGATGCTCCCCTAAAATCTGCTGTTTGCCACAGTAAGAGTCGGGATATTAAGCTGGGTGGACCCTTGCATGACTGGTACAGCTTTCCTTGGGCAATGAGTCCAAGCATTGAGCTTGCAGAAACTTTTCACAGAATCATAGACTGGTTTGGGTTGGAAGGGACCTTAAAAATCAAGTCTCCATTCCCTTGCCATAGGCAGGGACACCTTCCCCTAGATCTGGTTGCTCAGGACCAATCCAGCCTGGCCTTGAAAACTTCCAGGAATGGAACATCCACAACCTCTCTGGGCAACCTGTCCCACTGCTTCACCACCCTCACAGGGAGGAGTTTCTTCCCAGCATCCCAGTCTGAGTCTATCCTCTTTCAGTTTAAAACCATTACCCTTTGTCCTGCCCTTGTAAAAAGTTTCTTTCAAGCTTTCTTGTAAACCCCCCTTAGTGTGAAAGGTGGCAGTTAGATCACTCCAGAGCCTTTTCTTCAGGCTGAACATTCTGAACATTCCCAGCTCTTCCAGCCTTTCCTCCTAGGAGGGGTGCTCCATCTCTCTGATCACCTTGGTGGCCTCCTCTGTACTCACTCCTACAGGTCCATGGGGACCCCAGGGCTGGAGGCAGCTCTGCAGGTGGGGTCTGACCAGAGTGGAGCAGAGGGGCAGAATCCCCTCCCTCCCCTGCTGCCCACAGGGCTTTTGCTGCAGCCCAGGACACACTTGGCTTTCTGGGCTGGGAGTGCACACGGCTGGGTCCTGTCCAGCCTCTCATCCCCCAGCATCCCCAAATCCTTCTCAGCAGGGCTGCTCTTCATCTGTTCATCCCCCATCCTGGATTGGTACTGGGATTGCCCTGCCCCAAGTGCAGCACCTTCTACTTGGCCTTGTTGAACCTCATGGGATTCCCATGGACCACTGCTGGAGCTTGTCCAGGTCCCTCTGGATGTCATCCATCCTTCAGGAGTGTCAAGCAAACCACTCAGCTCCAGTGTCATCTACAGATTTGATGAGAGCACACTTGATCTTTGTCTATGTCACCATGCATCACTGATGTCTGCTGGGGCTCTTAGCCTTTGACCACTTCCATCTGGATGTGACTGTCCAACCAGTTTCTCATACACTGAACAGTCCAGCATGCCTGGTGCTGTGTAGGCCCTCCCATTGTCAGAAAAAACAGTATTTTGGTGACAACACCAGCCATGGAGCCATGTGTTTATAGACTGGGCCCATCTATTTCTTCCAATGTCATTGCCTGTAACTAGAAGGATAGAAGAGAAAATAATCTCTGTTCCAGAATGCCTTGCTAGTAGCCTATCCCAAGGTCCTGAAGTCCCTTTTGATTGTCTTTGGACTACACTTATGACTTCATCTCTTTCTGCATGGGAGACCAGTAATGGGTAATAGTCTGAAGGCTGTACCAGGCTGGGAAGTTTCATGATTTCATGTCCTTAACCTGGGCCCCAGGAATGCATCAGAGTTCCCTTAGAGAAGGATCCATCTGCCGTTTGGATAAAGGGTCCAAACCCTGTCTTCCACTTACAAGGGAATCACCTGCAGCTACAACCCATCTTTTCTTCCTTGTGGAGCTGGTCTTGATACAAGGTGTAGGCCTTTCTGACCTTGGCAACACGTCTGGTGTTGCTCTAGAGTCTGTTGTACCAGTTGCCAAATACACATTTCTCTTTTCTGTTCTCTTCTAGGTTTCACTATTGGCCGTGTCTTGCATACATTAGAAGTTCTGGACAGTCACAGCTTTGAAAGATCTGACTTCAGCAACTCTTTGGATTCCTTGTATAACAGGATATTTGGGCTGGGCCCGACCAAAGACAGTCATGAGGTGCTCTGGAACTTTGCTGCTGGGCCCTGGTCTTTGATGTGGCTGTGTTCTTGTTTATATCCCACTGTTACTGTCCTGTGTCTGCAGAGAGCTGACTAGGTAGTGGCCCTTGGCCAAGAGACATGATCTCCATAGAAAAGGATTTCATGCAGCCTTGTTAGGGAGGTACTAAAATGAGAAAGGGAAGGGTGGTTCTGTGCTCTAGAAAGTCCAATAAATACATGTAAGCATGAGAGATTTCACTGATGAAAGACATCAGTCTGCATATCAGATTGGTGTTAAGGACTTGTTATGCCAGTACTAGCCTGGTCACATTTTGGGCTGGCTGCTGATTCCTGGGAGCTCACAGTTCAGGTTCCTCTTAGCCTGGGAGGTGATGTATTTATGATGTGTAGGACCATAGTGCATCCACTACTGCATTGGTTCCTGGAAGAGCTGCAGGACTGGCTGTTTGTATACTTTGTATGAGGGTGTTGAGAAGTGTGTCTTACTCAGTGCTGTGATTAGCACTTTATAGATGTGCTGCTGGAAGAGAGATGATTTTCTGAAGCAGAGTCAGTCTGGAGATTTGTCAGGGGCTGTGGACCCCATGTTGCAAAATGGAGTCAAAGCAGCAGGGCTCTAGCTTGACATCTGTCCTCCCTGTTAGGAGGAGGGGAACATAGCAGTCCTGAGCCTCTGTTCTATGGGGGGTAGACCCACATTCTGTCTGCTCCCCTCTTGTGCTTGGCTCAGGTTCTCACTGCAGTGCTTCCATCCCCCCAGATCTCCCCAGACGATGATGCAGTGGTGGCCTTGCTGTGTGAGTGGGCTGTCAGCTACAAACGCTCTGGGCGCCACAGGGCCATGGTGGTGGCCAAACTGCTGGAGAAGCGCCAGGCAGAGATCGAGGCTGAGGTAGGTCCTTACTCCTGGAAGGCTGGGAGCAGTAAAGGAGAGCAGAGGTTACCTAACTCCCATTACACCGACAGGCAAAGGCTGATCAGCACAGTGCCTCTTGTCACTGGTGCTGCTAATTATGGCACTTGCTCCATCTGACCCAATGTAGGTCATAAATGAGCCTGTGGGATGGTGCATATCCCATTTCTTGGATACACAGCTTGATTGCAGTGCAGAAGTGCTGACAATACTTGAAGACTGTGCAGCAGCTTACAGAAACTTGTGTGGTGGCTTGCTTGTAAGAGCAAGATAGAGAAGTTCTCTTGAATGCTTCTTTTTTGAGATATATGGATAGGAAGTTTCTCCTCTGTGTCAGCAGTCAGTACTTTTTTCTGTTTCTGCAGAGATGTGGGGACTCTGAAGTTGTGGATGAGAAGGGCTCCATCTCCTCGGGCTCTCTGTCAGCAGCCAGCGCTCCTGTCTTTCAGGATGTCCTTATGCAGTTCCTTGACACTCAAGCTCCTATGCTAAGTATGTAAATAAGAACTTGTGGTCTCCCAATTTCTGGCTTTCCCTCTCTTGCAAACTTTGAATTTATGTGCAGTTCTCTTGTGTGTAGGTATTGGGTGTATCTAAATTTTCTATCTGGCTTCTTTGCAATTCAGAGCTTGTCTTGGGGAGGGAGGAAAAGCAACTTGCAGGGCCAGATGACAGAAAGATGATACAGAGGCACTTCTGTTAACAGAGCATTGGCCAAGGATAAATGAGTTTAATCAGGAATTACTTCAGGCTGAGAACTTAAGGGAGGTTTTTAACTGATGACAGAGCTCTGGCTCTCATGGGAAGTTCTGCAAACAGGCTAAGGGGATAGGGTAACATGTCTGAATGATGCAGGCAGCTGTTTGTGCACCCAGGAATAGCGCTTCTAGGCTAAAGTCCAGTGTCTCTGGGCTGTGACACTGGAGAGCTTTTGACTTACTTAATTGCCAGTTTTTCAAACTGGATTTTCTGCTTTTAGTCCCTGCTGTAGTCTCAGAACTGTGTGTCAGTCACTGTGTTGACGTCTCAGGAAATGTTTCCCCTTCCCCTAGGTTAGGTGGCTGATGTTGCTTATAGTGGTGCTGAGCTCTCTGATAGCCCTGACTGTCTGTGTTGTCCTTTCAGCTGATCCTGGGAAGGAAAATGAGAAGGTGGAGTTCTTTAATCTGGTGCTGCTGTTCTGTGAGCTAATCCGACATGATGTCTTCTCCCACAACATCTACATGTGCACGCTCATCTCCCGGGGTGATCTGGCCATGGATTCCCATGGGCCTCGCCCTCCCTCACCCTTTGATGACCCTGCTGAGGAGCATGACAGGAAGGAGACAGAGGGAAGCAGTGGCATCAAGCTGGAGGTGAGAGCATGACCACCATGGCCCTCCTGTACATCTCTGTGTTATGTCTGCCTGTTTTTACCTGCTTTGTGAGCCTCCTTGCTATTGCCTGCTGGAGGATGTGCCACTGACTCCTGCCCTTCCTTCTCCCAATCTGTTTCTTTAGCATTTAAATTTAAGGTTATGTTTTAAGTGACTGGAAAGGACCTGCAGATTGCAGAAGGGTAGATAGGAAAACCTTGCATGGCTTGGTACAGAGCAGCATATCATGAGGTGCTGTGTGAGGCCTGTCCATAATATTTGAGGTGTATCAGGCTCCAACTTGCCAGGCACCATGGATGTTGGTGGCACATTGCTGTCACCATCCACCATGGACATCAGTGCTGTAGTCAACAAATATTCTCCTGTTCCCTGATGCATCACTGAGATGTAAAGCTGCTCTGTCTGTTCCCAGGACACAGGACTTTCAGAGCCCATGGACATTGACCACAACCCCAGCATGCTCTTTGATGACATGGAAAAGACAGACTTCTCGGTATGTTCCAGCATTTCCTACCTGTTACTCAGTAAGTAGGGTCAGTGTGTTGTGGTGAGCCCAGGAACAGCATTGTGCCTTGCTTTTGTGTGTCTGCTGGAAGTGGCTGGGTTATAAGGCAGTTCACATGGTAAAAGGCACATATAATGTATTTATGTAGTTTGGTCCCAGTTGTTCCTGGGACCTGTGTGCTCTGGCTACTGCCAGCCCAGTGTTTGGGCAGGGTAGGAAGTGGGTGGGAAATGAATGACCATGATGGCATCAAATTGGGAATGACCAGTTGCAGAGGTGTTCTTCATCCTGGGAGAAGACACTAGTCTGCTTTCATCCTGCTGTATGGCCTTCATTACCTCTTCAGGTTTACAGTTCTTCATATCTGGGCATAGTTCATGGTAGCAGAACACTTTGAAGCACTTAGTAGTAAAATTAACTTGTGGTGCTTGAAAAATGCCTGAGTACCTACATCTGTCCAGCCATTTCTGACCTTTCAAGGTACATGTCAGGCAAATGTGATGTAAAGCTATGTGCTTTCCCAGGATCCTCACTACTATGGAAGGGGCTGTTTCCAAAATTCTAAGCCATGAATTTAGTATTCCTATTGTGTTATTTCCTGTTGTGTTTAACTTAATATACAACATGGACCAGAAGCAAAAATAGGAATAGTCTCTTAGCACAGTACCTTGGGTTTTGCCTTAAGAACTGGCTGTTTTTCCAGCCCTTTCTTTTTCTACTCCTTTTTAGGCCTGAGCAGAAATACGTTCATTCAGCAATCTTTACTGTTGCATGACCATGTTCCCTAATTACATTTTCTTGTTCTTATGTCTCCCCAGATGTTTTCTCCACCAATGCATTGTGAATCTAAAGCCAGCCCTTCCCCTGAAAAGCCAGATCCTGAAAAGGAAGCAAAGACTCTGCTGAAGGATAAGTGTGTGGAAGGAATGCTAGCATCCCTGTATGACCAGCCTCGGCACATCCAGTATGCCACACACTTCCCTATTCCTCAGGTACAAGACCTGCTCCTAACTGCCCCCCTGTTGCTGCCCTTGTCATGAGACTGCTGTCTCTCCCTGCTTTGGCTGGGTAAAGAGCAATCCTGCTTTTCTGGATGGCTCCTTGCTTACTCCCAGAGAAACTTCTGAAGGTTTTCTTTTTCTTTCAGAGATCCAGGTGTGAAACAAGATTAAATCATTCAGCCTTGTAGTTGCTAATGCAGTTGTCTCTTTTGGTTCCCCAGGAGGAGTCATGCAGTCATGAGTGTAACCAAAGGCTGGTAGTTCTTTTTGGAGTTGGAAAACAACGGGATGATGCTCGGCATACGATCAAGAAAATAACCAAAGACATTCTGAAAGTCTTAAACAGAAAGAGCACTGCAGAGACAGGTTAGTAGAGCTTGAGACATTCCTTTCTGAAGTAAGAGCATCTTTCCAGTTGGCTGATTCCCTTGTCTGGAGTCTCACAGTGAAAGGATTTTACACAATCTACAGTGTTTGATAAGAGGTACTAGTGAATGAGTCTGGAATGGTGCTCTGTTTTCAAACATACTAACCAGCAAGTAAGACAATTGGTTTCCTGCTGGCAGTGTCTGTTTAATTAACTTGTCTTCAGAAGAGAATTGAGTCATACAAGGTTCAGAGTGAGACCCTGGCCAGAACATTGGCTGTTCATATTTTATTTTATTTATTCTTGCATTTAGATCCTTGTACAAGAAGAAAATACTTTGCCAATGCATATTTGGCAAAGACTTTGCTAAATGTATCGTGCTGTTACACTTCAGGCATGTGCTAAATGCATAGGATAGGAAATTTGCATAGCTGGGTCAAAATCAAGAGAAAGCTGCTGGTGTCCAACAGCTGAGAATCTGGCTACAATTTTTCTTTCTTATTCTGATGCCTGAAAGGCAACTTAAAATGTGGTAAAAAGATGATGCTTTAAAATGGAGTGGAGTGCTCTGACAAAGAAACTTTTGTGACTGAGCATCTCCAGTCCAGAATACCTGTTCTCATCAAAAAATAGGTCTATCTCCAAATCAAGACAGAAGGATACTTCAAGGAGTACTTTCATTTGGGATAAACTTGATGCTTGCCCTACTGTCATTCTTAAGTTAGGGATTCCTTAATGTTTGGGGGGTTTTTAATTAAAGATAGTCCTTATCAAGTTAAGGTCTAGGACTCAGGCCTTTTACCTGTGCTTCATGGCAGGGGGTGATCTTGCTGGGGAGCTGTCAGAAGCTGATGGCTGATGTTTAATCCTCTGGTGAGGAAAGCAGCCTAATACTGTTTTCTGATGTTTTCAACTTTGGTAGGTGGGGAGGAAGGTCAAAAGAGGAAAAAGAGCAAACCAGAAGCATTCCCAACAGCTGAAGATATCTTTGCAAAGTTCCAGCACCTCTCTCACTTTGATCAGCACCAAGTCACATCTCAGGTATGAAAATTTGAAGACTGCTGTTCTTCTTGGGCCGTGTCTGTGTCTCTTTGTATTACTGAGTGCAGCTTCCTGGAAGGAGATGGGCCTGCTGAGGGACTTCTGGAAGGGGAGATAAACTCTGTGTTGTTTTGCACTTGCAGGTATCTCGTAATGTCTTGGAACAGATCACCAGCTTTGCTTTGGGAATGTCATACCACCTGCCTCTGGTACAGCACGTGCAGTTCATATTTGACTTGATGGAGTATTCACTCAATATCAGTGGTCTTATCGACTTTGCCATCCAGGTAAGGGCAGTGTGCTCAGGGGCTCCCTGGGGAGGGCTTTGCCCACCTGAGAGGCAGCAGATCTGTGCTGTGATAGTTGACCTGCTCTGGTCATCATTGGTGACCCTCTGACCTGTCTCATGGAGGTGGTCAGATTATATGGTCATTGTGATACTTCTGGGCTGCAGCTGTCAGGAATAGGTTGTCTGTGGCAGATAGTCTTGCATGTTCTGTTCTGAGGATTATTCTTTCAAAGACTTTGGGCTTGTTTCCAAAGGACTTGTACTGCATCTCTGTCCCTGGTTGCAGCAGGGCCTTGTTCTGATTGAGAAGGGGATTGTCTGTCCCTGGCACCTTGCCTACCTTGCTCCCCTGGAAAGATCCTTGGCACATGGCAGCTCATGCTGCCTTCTGGATCCTGCTAAAATTCTGTTGCTGTTTCTGCAGCCTGTACCAGGTGTCTCTTGAAGCCTAGCTGATGGAATTGTGGCTGTTAGCCTGGAAAGGATATCAGAGTGAGACTTATGCAAGATAGAACTACCAAACAAGCTGTTTAAAATTGCCTGTGGCCATATCCCAATTACCCATTGATACCCAAGCCCTGACAGCCCCTTGTACTGCCTGAGACATTTTGCCAACTGTTCTGGGGTGCATCCCTAAGCAGAAAGTGCCTGGCAGGTCCTGTAGGCTGTGGGTTTGATGTGCCTCCTCCCTTTCTGACCATACCTTACCCCTGTGGCTGTTGAAGGGTTTTTCTGTCATTGGGTGCAGTTGCTGAATGAACTGAGCGTGGTGGAGGCAGAACTGCTGTTGAAATCCTCCGACCTTGTTGGCAGCTATACCACCAGCTTGTGCCTGTGCATCGTGGCTGTGCTGCGGCACTACCACTCCTGCCTTATCCTGAACCAGGATCAGATGGCTCAGGTCTTTGAAGGGTAAGGGTATCTCTCCCAGCTCTGTGTGTAAGGAAGCAGTGTGTGTGCCTGCCTGAGGGTTCAGCTCATGTTTTTTTGTGTCTCTGCAGTCTGTGTGGGGTGGTGAAACACGGCATGAACCGCTCGGATGGCTCCTCAGCAGAGCGCTGTATCCTGGCCTATCTCTATGACCTCTATACCTCCTGCAGTCACCTCAAAAGTAAATTTGGGGAGCTCTTTAGGTGAGTCTGATGCAGCTGAGATTCAGTGGGTACTGGCCACTATAGCACCTTGACTTAAACTGTGCTTTAAAAAATAACAAATTTATTGGTCTTTATTGGTACATAGTGATCTTGAGTTTCAAAATGTTCTTGCCCAGAGAGGGTTTGTCTTTGCTCACCGGAGTTCAATGGCCACTTAGTTTTTTGTGTTCCTAATCACTTTTCTGTCCTGTTTAGTGACTTCTGCTCCAAGGTGAAGAACACAATCTATTGCAATGTTGAGCCATCTGACTCCAACATGCTGTGGGAACCAGAGTTCATGATTGACACTATTGAAAATCCCTCTGCACATAACTTTACCTACACCAACCTGGGCAAGAGCCTCAATGAAAACCCAGCCAATCGCTACAGTTTCGTCTGTAATGCACTAATGCACGTGTGTGTGGGACACCACGATCCAGACAGGTGAGAGGCAGAGCTTTTATTGTTCTACTGAGAAAGTAAATCCTTTAGGTGAGGGTAAGGAAGCCAGTGGTCATATCTTGGCTGTCTTGGGGTGTGAAGAAGGAGGAGCCAAGGCTGGGGTCCCTTAGAAAATCGCTGACCTGATGGCATGCATGAGTAGCAAAGCTGACGCTCTGCTTTTTTCATTATTTATTTAACAGGGTGAACGACATTGCTATCCTGTGTGCTGAGCTAACTGGCTACTGCAAGTCTCTAAGTGCCGAGTGGCTGGGTGTGCTCAAAGCTTTGTGCTGTTCCTCCAATAATGGGACCTGTGGCTTCAATGATCTCCTCTGCAATGTTGATGCAAGTGCAAACATTCAAAAGGGGAAAAGGAATTGAAGCAGGAGTGGAGGGATCCCTTGGGAGAAGGCAAAAGTGAACAAGGGATGGAGGCTTTGTCTTCTGAGGGCAGGGAAAAGGCTTTGAATACCAGGGGCTGCCACTGGTGTTTGTTGCAGCCTGGGCAGACCATGGACATTGACCAGGGGTTATGGGCCCTTCTGCCCCCCAGCTCCTAGGAATTGCTGACAGAGGGAATGAGATAGAGACTGTTTGGATCACTGGCTGATCTCCTCTCTTTCAGGTCAGTGACTTATCTTTCCATGATTCCTTGGCCACCTTTGTTGCCATTCTCATTGCCCGGCAGTGCTTGCTGCTGGAGGACCTGATTCGCTGTGCTGCTATCCCCTCACTCCTCAATGCTGGTAAGTGCATCCCTGCACAAACCTGTCTGACTCTCAGTTCTGGCCCAAAGGCCTGTGCCTTCATGCATACTTAGTGAACTCTATAGTTGTGAAACATGCCTCCAATACTTTTTATACTTAATAACTGAATGTGGTGCTTTAGAGAAATTTGGGCCTTTTGATTTCTACCAAAAACTGGTTGTGCTAGGGTTTTTCACTGCCCTGCTCTCTCAAGTTTGTGTGCAAGCTGAAATAAACATGGGGAGCTGTTCTCAGCCTCACTGTGTGACCATTGTACTAGCTCTGAACTCCAGCAGTATGCCTCCCACTGATAATAATGTTCAGCTTAGCATTTTGGCTAGAGCAGCCAGCTGGGCTTACAGCACCTGCCTTACTCTGCCACCAGCCTCCCTATCTCAGCTCTGGGGATTGCAGCAACCAGACTCTTGACAGAGTGAGGTTGGAAAGATGGAGCAAGCAGAATGCAGTGCATGTCACTGGGGATAATACTGAGGAATTTGCTCGCTTGCATGTTAATTGCTGCACATGCTCCATATTTGTAAATATAATAAGGCTGCTGCAGCTTCTCAGCTGGCTGCTCCAGGGCAGTGCACTGTGAATAGCTTTTGGATTGAGAGTCAGCTGTCCTGGTGCTTAAGAAATCTCAGTTGTCTCTTTTCTTTACATAGCCTGCAGTGAACAGGACTCAGAACCAGGGGCACGTCTGACCTGCCGGATTTTACTCCATCTGTTTAAGACTCCACAGCTGAACCCATGCCAGCAAGATGGCAGTAAGTGAATGAACCTAGGGCCTTTCTTTATTGTGAAAGTACTAAGGCTCTTGCACCCCAAGAAGAGAGATACAAGACCTTATGGTTAGAGATCATAACCTGCTTGCTTTGAATAAAGCAGGCAAAGCCTGATGCACTTCCTTCATAGGACAAAGAACAGTATCCTTCCATTTATGTCACTCCATGGTAGCCAGGCATTGGGGAGAAGGTTCTTGGAGGCAGGAAACCAGCCAGTAGAGGTGGCCTTGCTGTCACTAAGCCATTAGAGTAATGATCACTTCTTCTTTTATGTCTTGAGCTTTGTATAGCCTCTTAACTTGGTGCCAGAAGCTGCTGTTTTACAGCACTCCTTTTTTGTGTGATGATGGAAACATTCCAGGAAGCTCTGTTCTTGGCTTCTCACCAGTATCCTGATAGCTCAGATTTCTAAATCCAGCCTGTATTTTAGGTCTAGGGTACTGTTGGAGCTTGGAGTTCATGACACAGGCTCTGCACCCCATTTGAATTTCATGGTTGAGTTGTCACAATGTGATTGGCACTATGCTTCTTGAAACTTAATTAAATGGACCCCATGTTACAGTTAGGAAAGGAGCTGGCCTCAGGATTCTCTGAGCTGGATTTTATGGTACTTGCTGGCACATAATTCAGGCAGCTCTGGAGCCCGTGCCTTTCTCTCTTGCTGAGTATTGCCTTTCCCCTTTGTCCTCTTTGCAGACAAACCCACTGTGGGAATCCGCTCTTCCTGTGACCGTCACTTACTGGCAGCTTCCCAGAATCGTATTGTGGATGGAGCAGTCTTTGCAGTGCTGAAGGCTGTCTTTGTTCTGGGTGTGTACCTGTGTTAGCCTGAACCTATAACCGTGTTTTTCAGGGGAGTGGGAGAAAGGCACTATAGTATTTGTGCTGGCTGTGCAGAAGGCCTGAGGAGATCTGTTCTGGTGAATATGTGGCTTGTCTGTAGCTGTAAACATGCTTTAATTCTGTTGGCTGCAGAGAGGTCACTGATCACAGAGAGAGTTTACAAAATCTCAAGATGTTTTTTGAGTCAGGCTTTGTGGTTAGAGTTGTTGATTATATGACGCTTCTGCTTTCCTTTTAGGAGATGCAGAACTGAAAGGCTCTGGTTTTTCCCACCCTGGAGGTGTTGATGATCTCATGGATGATGAGCTGGGCACCAGGAAGGCTGGTGGTCGGGTAGTAACTGTAGAAACAGCCAGCTTGGATATTTATGCCAAGTATGTACTGAGGAGTATATGTCAGCAGGTGAGTCTGTCCCATCTCTAGGTGTGTCTATATCCCTTCAGCAGGCAGATGTATGCCATATGCCTTTCTTCAGGTTGGGTTTGGCAGGTATTTCTGTGAAAGATCAGTGAAGAACCTGCAATGTTTCTGTCATGTGACACTACTGAGGATTGCTCACTGTTAGCAAAGCACAGGGACAAGGAGTGCTCAGGAATTAGGTGTTGCAGTATGCAGGGACTGCATCCCCTTTGCTTTGGCAACAGCACAGGGCTCCAGTCCAAGGAGGGGAGTGCAGGGAATGGTATGCTGAGATGTGTGCTGAAGGCAAAGAAGACAGCACAAGAAAGACAGACAGATGGTTTATTAAAATGATAAATGGTGTCTTTCAGGATGCAGCCTGAGTGTTGCTTGCAGCTAGGCTGTTAATGTATCCCTGGGCTTTGCATTGCCCTGTTTAATTAATTAAAACAACAACAAAAGCCTTTTGCTTAGCCTAATCTGACAGCACCAATATTTCTGTTCCTTTGTGGAAAATTGACACTTGTGGAGCTGAAACCTGGCTAGTAAGGCTGCAGAGTAGAGTGGCCATGCTGCATGGAAATGGCTGTTGAAAGGTATCCTTAGCCTTGGTTATAAGTTTATTCTCTCAGCAGGAAAGATGTGGTGTTACAGTCTGAAATCTGTATTTTATATCACTAATGTGTAAACCTACCATTGATGCTATGTGTTGTCCTCATACTGTTGTTTATTAATTGGCTGACTGCATAGCAATGTCACCAGCTTACCAAAAAGGAATTGGAACCACCTATTTTTAAATATAAATTCAGCATTCTTGATGTCACTGAAACCTGACTGTAGCATTTACAGAAGCAGATATTCCCTTGCTGCTCGCAGTCTATGTAGGAAGGACCCAAAGTAAGTAGAAGTGTTTGTGCACAGCAGGGAGTAGCTGTGTCAGGTATCACTGCTCATACCAGTTGTTGGCAGCACTGGTTATGTAGAAGTGAGCATTCCAGTGGACACCCATGAGTTATCCCAAATTGTGCCAGAGCTCCTGCAGGCTTCCTGCAGCTGTAAAGGGCTGGTAAAATGCTGTGTTTAATATTAGCACCTCTTCTGTGAGCAGTGAACTTGCACTATCAATGCCTTAAATTATAGGTTGTGATTCCTCAGTCTCAGGTTCAGGTATATACAGGTATATATTTTATAATAGACTTCATTGTGAGGTGATGGGGAAATGAGCAGATTATAATTAATTTAAAGATTTCTTCATAGACTCATGGAACAGTTTGGGTTGGAATGGACCTTAAAAATCATGAGCAGGGACACCTTCACTATTGCAAGTTGCTCAGGGCCCTATCCAACTTAGCCTTAAACACTCCCAGGGATGGGGCATCCACAGGTTCTCTGGGCAACCTGTTCCAGTGCCCACCTCTCAAACCTGTCCAAGTCCCTCTGGATGGCATCCCTTCCCTCCAGCATGTCATTCTTTCTTCTTTATACCAATAAAGCAGATTGGTAATGAAGTCTGAGTTCTTGTAAGAAGCTGAGCAAATGATAAAAAGAGTCTTCCCAAGGATATGTGTATTACCTAGGCAAGAAAGAGAAGATTATTATTATTAAGAGATTGTGATGTAGCAGCATTGAAGTGGGGAAATGCAATAGGCAGTGGAGAGGTCACCACATCTCATGTGCAAACTTCATCTGGAATGAGGATGATGATCTAGGCTGTGGTTTCACGAGGATTTCAGACCAGAGTTTTGACCTTTTCAGTCTTTGTGCTTCAGTGCTTAGAGTGCTGTCCACTGCTGAAGGGCCTTTCCAGCTTTCTAGGCATAGCATCAGCACCTGTGCATAATGAACTGGATCCTAATCTCTTCTTTTGTTGTCACTTCTCAGTGGAACAATTCTCTGATCAGGCTTGCTCTGCAGATGCAGAAGTGCTTATATAGCAGTCCTCTGTTGATTTTAATTTAATGAATTTGCCTAATTTTAAATAGGAAAAAATTTCTGTACTAACAAATGCTGCAGGTTAACTGTAAATTGAGTGAAGTACCTACCTCCTGTTTGAAAACTGCTGCCCTTATTATCATACATTTAGGGAGCATCAACTGAAGTCATGAGGCTGTCAAGTTTTCTATCTACCTTCTCATAATATGTGACTTTATAAGTGGCTTGTATCCAGTCAGTTATTTTCCTTCCCAGAGTCTGAGGAGTAAAATAATTGGTTTTTACTAAATATGGCAGTGTGTTTCCCATCACTATTTGAGAATTAAGGTGTGTGCTTTTCTCCAAGACATGTTCTGGTTTAGTGCTAGCTGCAACCCTGAGTTATCTAACTTAGGACAGCTCCAGAGCTTTGTTGTGCTGGAAACAGACCAAACAATTTTAAAGTGATTCCTTCTGATCTTCTCAGCCCAAGTGGCAGTGTTGAGGCAGTGTTGAGCTGGACACTCTGAGCTCTGAGGGAGTGACTGTGTACTATTAAATCACACCAATATTTTCTCAAAAGAAAGAGCAGCTACTGTATTTCCTTACTGCTGACTCATCAAAGTTTGTTTCCTCTGTTCTGATTACTGTGCTGTGCCTGATGCCTGCTGAATCAGGATAGTACAGTTCATGAAGAGAAATGATTATCAGGCATAACTGCATACTAATAAGGCTTTTATGATTTTGATGTGTTCCATGCATCTCTCTGAGACTGAAAGCAGGGGCGTTGGTTTGGAATCAGACATCAGTTTGACTGTGCTGACTCTGCCTTCATCTTGCAGGAGTGGGTAGGAGAGCGATGTCTGAAGTCCCTCTGTGAAGACAGCAATGACTTGCAGGATCCTGTCCTGAGCAGCACACAGGCCCAGAGGCTGATGCAGCTGATTTGTTACCCACACCGGCTCCTGGACAACGAGGAGGGGGAAAATCCTCAGCGGCAGAGGATTAAACGCATCTTACAGGTGCAGGCTGCTGGCAGAATTTGAATGTCCTAGTAATTGCCTCATGTAAATACAACCCTCTGATGGTCTGACACTCGTTATGGTGGGACCTGAGGGTGTGGGTTGGTGTAGTCTGAACTGAGATAAGGAATTATGTGAAGTATGTATGTGTGTGCATTACAGAACTTGGACCAGTGGACCATGAGGCAGTCCTCGCTGGAGCTGCAGCTCATGATTAAACAGACAGCAAGCAATGTGAGTTTCTGCTCAGAGGGGATCTTACAGGGGAGGATGATGTGGCTGCTTGTGAGTTGGTTAGGAGGTGGCCTGGCAGAAATGGGGATAGGGAGAAATAAACAATGAGGGAATCAGGCCTGTGAAAGCCAAGCATGAGACGGAAGCAATGAGCCTGAGACCCCAGGAGCAGCAGCCACGGGGAAGTTGGCAAACTGAGTTTGTACTGAGTTGAAATGTGGAAGCAGGAGGTGCTCTCAGAGAAGGACTTGACTGTCTTTTTCTTCCCTACCTCCAGGAGATGAACTCCTTGTTAGAAAACATAGCCAAGGCCACCATTGAGGTATTCCAGCAGTCAGCAGAGACCAGCTCTGCTAGCTGTACTGGTAATGGAGTCAACAATATCAGTAGCTCGACAAGTGCTACACCTGCCAGCAACAAATCCAAACCCATCCTCAGGTAGGTGTAGAGCCGGCATGCAGCTCTCTTGTAGACAAATCTGAATCTCAAATTGCATTGCAAACAGCTTTCCTCTCCTGTGTTGTCACAGCTCCCTGGAGAGATCAGGAGTGTGGCTGGTGGCCCCTCTGATTGCCAAACTTCCAACATCAGTGCAGGGCCATGTGCTGAAAGCTGCTGGAGAAGAGTTGGAGAAAGGCCAACATTTGGGGTCATCATCCCGCAAAGAGCGGGACCGCCAGAAGCAGAAGAGGTGAGTCCAGGGGAAAGGGCAGGCAGTGTTTGCTGTGCTGATTGCCCAGCCTGGCAGTATAGCTCCTTCTCTGTTCTCTCACAGTATGTCCCTCCTGAGCCAGCAGCCATTTCTGTCACTGGTGCTGACATGCTTGAAAGGTCAGGATGAGCAGCGGGAAGGCCTCCTCACCTCTCTGTACAGTCAGGTCCAGCAGGTAGGGGTCTTGTTTCTCCGTTTGCTTTCCTCAGGAGCTCACCCCTCCAGCAGACAGGCTTTGGAGCATGGCCTCAGGGATGTTGCTTGTTTTACCCTGTTTGGTATAGGGAGCTTGAGCTGACCATTTCTGAGTCACCAGACAGTGAGTGGTGCAAGCTGCTCTCTCTAAGCTTCAGCATACAGCTGGTGAGATCTGTCCTCTCTTCTGTATTTCTTAGATTGTTACAAATTGGCGAGAAGATCAGTACCAGGATGACTGCAAAGCCAAGCAGCTGATGCATGAGGCCTTGAAACTGCGGCTGAATTTGGTGAGCAGTTGCAGAAAAAGAGCTTAACCATCTGGGGTGAAGAGTTGTCTGCCTTTTTTTCCTTTGGAACAAGCACACACTGGAGGGTCTATATATGTCCTGAGGCAAGGAAGTAGGAGAGACACTTCTGCTGCTTCTAGGTCTTGAGCCCTGAGTGGGACAGGGTGCATGAATAAACTCCCTTGCTCTGTTTCATCAGGATGAAATCCAAAGGCTTGGTCTCTTTTGTAGATGTGACTTCCCCTTTGAATGCCTTTGCAGATCTCAGTAGGAATTAAGCTCCTTCATGCTCCTTTAAGCTCCTTTCTTACTTCAAAATCTCAGTGTTTCTCAGTGTCCTTGTGACTAAACTCCCTTTCTCTGCCAGGTGGGAGGAATGTTTGACACAGTCCAACGCAGCACACAACAGACAACTGAATGGGCCGTGCTTCTCCTGGACATCATCAGCAGTGGCACTGTGGACATGCAGTCAAACAAGTAACTTTCAGTCTGATTTCTGATCTGTACACTTGCCAAGGGAGGCAGTTATTAATGTTTCTCATGTGAGCTGGCTGTTTCTCTAGATGATCTGTCAGAAGCGACAGCTGAAAGAGACTTCAGAGTAATAGCAGGTTACAGCTTAGGTCCTGATAGCCAAGTGCACTCTGCCATATTCAGAATAAACTTGGCTTTCCAGATGCAGAGAGATGTGCAGGGGAGAGCTGAGTCTGCTTTTTAGAGGTGCTGAATGGATACGGAGGAGTCCAGTCTTAATTTGTGATACTGCACCTAACTCAAGTGGGAGTAAAACTCAAGTGTGGTGTATAAGGAAAAGGATTAATGTGGGAGGTTATTCTGTAGACTGACACTTCTAAACGTGGGTGGAAGTCTTGACAGTCTAATAGTGTTTAGTGTTGCAATGATGGCAAGAGGCTTTTTATCAGCTTTTAAGGTGACTAACCTTTTTGCTCTGACCAACAGTGAGCTCTTCACCACTGTGCTGGACATGCTGAGTGTTCTCATCAACGGCACCCTGGCTGCTGACATGTCCAGCATCTCTCAGGGCAGCATGGAGGAGAACAAGCGGGCATACATGAATCTTGTCAAGAAACTCAGGGTGAGGGACACCAGGCCCTGTATGGGGACCAGTGCTGTCTTGTGGTTGTCCAGCTATGTAGATTTACCTGTGTCTCATGAACAGTACCTGTCTTGTTCGTGCTGTTTAGATGAAGTGGTGAGGGTGACCCCTATGACTCTGTAGGCCTGAGGGGTGCAAAGGTGGGAAGTTATGCAGGGATGGAGGCCAGTACCAGAAGAGGCTTAGGTGGGCTTTGGATGGTTTTTCCTGAAAAGTTCTTCAAGTCCTCTGTGTTCCACTTGTGCAGAAAGAGCTGGGGGACCGTCAGTCTGACAGCCTGGAGAAGGTGCGACAGCTACTACCACTTCCCAAGCAGACCCGGGATGTCATCACCTGTGAACCTCAGGGATCCCTCATTGACACTAAAGGCAATAAAATAGCTGGCTTTGATTCCATCTTCAAGAAGGAGGTAAGTGAAGCATTTTTGTCTGTATCACAGCTCCTGAGTGCAGGTGTCACCTTGTCCTCTGATGCCTTAAGTCTGCACAGCTTGGGAGGCATCTGTATGCAGTGCCTCATTCCCTGACGAGCTTGAAGTGGCTGGCTGCACGCAGACAAGCTGGCACATTACCATGTCCAAAAAGGGCAAAGCTGGGGTGTTAATGCTTGGTGATAGCATGCTGCTGTGACCTGAGATGTTAACTAAATTTGGGGGTTGTATTTATGGTTATATGAAGTGTAAAGAGAAATACATAATCCCTGTCATGTAAGTTAATGGGGAGAGCCAGTGTGCCAGGAGACTGGCAGAGATGGAATGAAGGAGACTAGACAGTTGTTGATGAAGGCTTTTAGAAATGACTGCTTTGCCACCTGGAGGAGCAAGGACCATTAGCAAGGGCTCAGACTGTTTACTGAGAGATCTGGATTAGAGCCTGAAGAAAGCACAGTTACAGTTACCTATACCCTCATAAGGGCAATAACAGGGACTTGAATATTCTTAACTCTTTTGCTTTAAAGGGTTTGCAAGTCTCTACAAAGCAGAAGATTTCTCCATGGGATCTTTTTGAGGGTTTGAAGCACTCAGCCCCGCTCTCCTGGGGATGGTTTGGGACAGTCCGGGTGGATCGCAAGGTGTCCAGGTTTGAGGAGCAGCAGAGGCTTCTTCTGTATCACACACACCTGAAACCCAAGCCCCGCAGTTACTACCTGGAGCCATTGCCACTGCCCCCTGAAGAGGAAGAGCCTCCTACACCTGTGGCTTTAGAGCCAGAGAAGAAAACTACAGAACCAGCCAAGGCTGATAAAACAAGCTCCAATCCTGCTGCCTCCACTGAAGAGCGCAAGAAGAAACAGAGCAAAACCAAGAAACGCAACCAATCTGCCAGCAAAACTGAGGTAATGGAGTGTCCAGCAGCTGTGGATGTCCCATGTCCACCACTCCTAGCCATAAAACACTCCCTAGAGTCTTCCTGAGGAGTCTGAGAAGGGTGGTGTGTTGAAGATGTGATGTGTTTCCTTTCAGCTGGAAGTACTGGAGCTTTATCCCGTTCTCTCTAGCTTAGGACAAGGCAAACACTTTCCTAATCCCTGATGGGAGGAAAGGAGTCTGCCCAGCTCAGATAACATCCCTGGCTTTCCTCCTGTGGACTTTTCAACCCTTTAATACTCTTCCTCCATTCATGAATTCTCAGTGCACACTGATCTTTCTTACTGCTTTGTCTTTGCAGGACTTTGTGTTGGGCCCTAGCCGAGGGGTTTCCTATGGAGTTGGTATGCCTACAGACCTCTTGCATCACCAGCCAGGAAGCACCATGTCTAGGCTGGCATATGGGCAATCACCAGTGGGTCTTTATGCCCAGAATCAGCCTCTTCCAGCAGGTAGGTGCATAGGAGAGCCTCTTTAGGAATCTTTTCTGTGGGATAGTCCTATGCAGGTCCCTGTACTTTCTCTTTTTGCCTGTCATGTCTAGGTACAGTGATGAACAGTCATTCTGAAGCTCTGGGATGCAGCAGTAGCTGTGACTGCTCTCCCTGTTTCTCCTCCTCTTGCAGGTGGCCCTCGCCTGGATACATCCTACAGACCAGTACGCATGCCACTGGGAAAACTGGTTCAGAGCCGCCCTCCCTACAGTGGTGTGCTGCCTCCAGGGATGGGGAGCATGATGGGCATTGACCCCTCCTACAAGCCAGCAGTGTACAGGCAGCAGCCTCCAGTGTCCCAAGGACAGATACTGAGGCAGCAGCTACAAGCAAAGTTGGTAAGTCAGAGCTGTGCTCTTGCTGTTGCTGACTGCACAGTGTAGCATGGCCAGGCTGTTTGGTGCTGTCCCTTTTAGCCAGAACTGCCCAACTCTATCTGCTCTGGAAAGATGTTGTTTCTTGTGTCTGTTCCTCTGGTGTTAGCTGCTTTGTGGACCCATGTCACTAACAGTTGGAGGAGGTTGTCATGGGGTGGCTGCTGGGGAATGAGAGAGGCATGTCCTGGCTGGGGGTGGCAGGTTTTTTAGTGGCCTGTTTGTCCCAGGTCAGGGTGAGACAGAAGTCATGAGCATGTGCCTGCTGTGCAGCAACCTCATAGGTTAAGCAGTGAAGCCACTTGTCTGATTTTGTGAGAGCTGGTGAGAAGAGAGCAGCAGTGTTCCTGCCCTTTGGAGATGTTGGAAAAAGCATTTCTCTCTTGCTTTCCAGCAGGGCCAGGGCATAATGGGCCAGCAGCCCGTGCGCCAAATGGCTCCAACCCCGTCTTATGGAGCACTGCAGCCCTCCCAGGTAAGTTGCAGTGACTGCAGGTAGGGCTGGAATCTGCCTCCAGCACAGGGCAGCAGCTCTGTTCTTGCTGCTAAACCCTGAAAGCTCTTGGCTCTTCTCCCTAATGCGCTTTTCTGTGGCAGTATTTACAGGAGGCTGATGTGCTGTGTTCTGTATTCACCCCGTGACTAAAAAGGCCTTTTTTTTTTCATTTCAGGGTTACACTCCTTACGTCTCCCACATAGGCCTTCAGCAGCACCCCTCCCAGTCAGGCACCATGGTACCTCCTACCTATTCTGGTCAGCCCTATCAGAATTCCCACCCCAGCTCTAATCCTGCTCTAGTGGATCCTGTTAGACAGATGCAGCAGAGACCAAGTGGCTACGTGCACCAGCAGGCCCCTGGTTATGGGCACACCTTGAGCAACACACAGAGGTACCTCCTGCCCTATGGGATGTTAATAAGCTCTATTTTGTTAAGGGTTTTCCTTCTCTGCTCACACAACTCTGACAGCCAACTGTGAAAACCCAGTTCTCCGTGCTATTCTTTGCTTCCTCAGAGAAACATCTTTATCCAGCTTTCTGTCCAGGGAAGAAACAGAGAGATAGGATGAAATTTGGAAATGCTACTTGTAGGCAGGAAACTGCGTTACTAGCCAGAGGAAGATGGCATAGAAAAGTAGGAGGAAAAATTAATTGGGAAAGTTAGAGTTTTGATTTTAAATCTAACCAGCAGATCACCATCAGAGGACTAAATCTGAGGTTTCCATTGTTCCTGAGCAGGCATAAATCCAGCAGGAAAGCCATGATGATGACTGTTACTTAGGGCTTCTAGAAAAACAGGTTGTGTTAAAGCCTTGAGAGGCCCTTGTGTCCCTCACCTTTCTGCAGAGACAGCATGGATTGCAGGGGGCTGTTTGGGCTGTCTTGTTGATGTCAGAAGTTGTGTTTGGCTTAAAGAAAGCTGGCTGCCTGTGAATCCTTTACTCCTTGAGCTTGTCCTTTCCCCTTGCAGGTTTCCTCATCAGTCAATACAGCAGACCCCCATGATGAGTGGGATGAACCATTTGGGTCCACAGGGAGTCCCCTCAGGAATCCGACCCAGCCAGATCCTTCCTGACCAACAGCAGCAGCAGTACCTGAGGCAGCAGCAGCAACAACAGATGCTGAGGGTGAGTGGCTGCTGACAGGAGGAAGGCTGCTGGAGCTGGAGGAGGGTTGCCCAGTGCTGCTTACCTCTGCCCCTCTGTGTCAGGAAAGATGTCACTCTATTGGGGGCTGTCTGTGGTAATTTGCTAGACAGTTTTCCTTTCCTTAGAGCTGGCCACTCCTGATGGAGATTCCTGCTGCACTGCCTTGTGCCAGTCACCCAGCATGAGCTAAAAATCTGTTCAGTTCTCTGGCCTGTGTCCCACCTCTTCCTGCTCCAGCTGAGCCAGTAGATTGTACAGAAAGTTAGCTGTTGTACAAGTGTGGCAGGAGCTAGAAACAAATTGAAAAGCCCCCTGTCCACATAAGAGCAGGAAAGTTGTTCAAGATCATCTTTAGGGACATATCTGCATTTCTCAAGATCAAAATAAGTATTGGTTACAGTTTCCATTGGCAAAAAATCTGGCGTGAATCAGTCCACATATCCATTTCTTACAGCAGATGGTGAAAAAGTGATCCAAAGCCAACTGTTAGACCCAGCTCTCTAGGTTCAAAGAAGATCACAAGGCATGAGTCAACAGACATGAGTATTCCATGGATTTGCATTATGATCTTATGAATATTAAATTCTTCCATGAAATGACGATACATTTCTAGGAATTACAGAAATGTATTGAATTGACAGAGAAGCACAAATAGTTTAATTGGTGAATCCAATGCCTTGTGACAAGGCCGAGCAAACCTGTGGAATGTGGGGAGACTTTACATGGCACAGAGTGCTGAGTCTCTTTGTTCAGAGTGGCCTGAGTGAGACAGTGGTTCCTGCAGAGAGCTGCAGTCAGCAGTATCTGAGAATTGCTGCCTTGCACTGGACAAGAGAACTGCCTCTGGCATGGTCAGCAGCTTTTAGTCCTTTCGATAAGCAGCACCCTCTGACTGTTCACTTTGAGTTTCTTTTAGCATTCTCCATCACTCATATTTAGAAGAACATGCCTCAGACAAATTGCTGACACTTCTCCTAGCTCAGTAACTTCATGTATACCTTCAGCTTTTAGCTGACTTTGCTTGGTTGCTTAAAAAACCTACAAAGGTGGAATGCCCAGGCTATCCCATTAGTGTGACTCCTGCTGTGTTACCTGAGGTGTGCCAGGTGCTAGAGCTGATTTTCATGATGCAGTGGCTTGTGGAAAGGGTGGGTGGCCTTTTGATTTGTCTTGTGTGGGTTGGTAGACAGCTGCTGCAAGAAGGCAGGATGTGAAATTGGTATCCTGGCTCATTTGCCCAGTCATCTGCTTTCTTGTGTACCCAGGTCATCCATGTCAGGAATCTGTGACCAAACTGGTAGAATTTGGAAGGCTGTTCTAGAAACTCATTCCCTTTGACTTGAATCCTTGATCATGTGTTCATGACTGGCTTTTGTATGAATTATTATTGTCCACTGTGTCATGTTTACTGGCTGTTCTTTCTCGCTGTTCTTTGCCCAATGTACATTCCTAGTACACTTGCACTTGCAGCTTCCAAAGGTCGGGTTTTCCTAACCTCCTTTCATAAGACACTGTTCCTTCTCCTGATTGTATTTTTGTTTGTTTTCTGAGTCTGTTCAAGGTTTGAACCTTGTCCTTTTGAGCCAGTGATTGGAGCTGTACCTGCCGTCACCACGTTGGGTTTGTTATGATAGCATTAGTATTTTTTTTATTTATGCTAGGAATTTTTTTTTTCATCTAGAGAGTTAAAAACTGCATTGACAGATGGGAGAATTGTCTGAAAATTAGGAGAAATGAAAACCCTTGAGATTTATGGGTATGTTCTGACTCCAACACACTGAATATTCTTCTCAGCATAACTAATTCTGTAAACATTTGGGTTTGAGCACTGAATCCAGTTTTATCCACATCCTTTTATTGAAGTGTAACACCAGCTGTCATGAGTGGCAGGGGAGGACAGCAAGATAGATTGAAGAGTTGGGGGACATGACTGAGAAGGAAAGTCTGAAATAGCTGGATGTGTTGTATTAGAGAGAGAAAGACAACAGGAGAGATAAGTCTCCAATTTTTTTATCTTAAAAAGAAAGGAAAAATACTCCTTATGTCTTCTTATCCCTAGGCTGTAGGACCAGAAAATGGCCTTAAAACACAACATGTGAAATTCAGGCTAGAGATTAGGGAAAACTCTAGTAGTAGGAGTAGCTGACCTGGAGTGGACTGTGTAAGGAGATTATAGGAGCTCTGTTGCTACCTCTGAAAAGAATCTGAGAATGAGTCAGGCAAATACTCATTATTCATTATTGCTGATCTTAACCAGGAGGTAAGAGATGAACCAGCCAGCCTTTTGAGTTCTTAGTTTTCTATTCTTGCACCTTGTTTGCTCCTAGTAATGAGCAGTAGACTCAGAGTTCTCTTCCTGTCATCTGTCAATACCTCATCTTGCAGAAAACTTTGTTGCTGTCCCTGTATTTCCTGCCATTTCTCAGCCTGGGGTGGAGTCCTGGTGAAATCTATGAGGAAAATGGTGTCTGAGGGTGTTTTACTGCATGGAACATCATTCCTCCTTAAGCCCTTGCCGTGCCCCGGTGCTGTGTGCGTTGCTGTGACTCTTCCCTGATGGTCCCTTCTCTTTTGTCTTCACAGCAGCAGCAGCAGCAACAGCAGCAACAACAACAACAGCAGCAACAGCAGCAGCAGCAGCCCCAGCCACCACAGCCCCAGCCCCAGCAGCAGCCCCAGGTGTCCACAGTGCCTCAGCCACAGGCGCAGGGCCAGCCCCCGGGGCTGGGGATGCAGGCTCTGCCCCCCCAGCAGCCCATTGTGAGTGTTCCCTGGAGGCACAGGGACGTGATCCAGCACAGATCCAGCAGTGCTCCACCTGCATCCCCCCCCTTCTCCCTCCCTGAGCTTCCCAGGGCCTGTGTGAATGCTGAGGCTGCCAGCCAGGTGGTGTGGCTATAACTGTGTTTCTCTCTTTGCAGTTCCAGCGCCAGGGCCTTCAGCAGACACAGCAGCAGCAGCAGACAGCTGCTCTGGTTCGACAGCTTCAGCAGCAGCTTTCCAGTAAGCCTGAGTGTTCTTGATCCTGTTGCTAGTCTCCTCCCTGCTGTTTTCTGTTGCAGGTACTCTGGTGTAGAGAAGCAAGGATGAGCCAGACTGTCTGTCTGAGGACATAAATTATGCTGGCAGGGAGATGGTGGCATCAGGACTTAGAGCTACCAGCCCAAGGGGACACAGCAGCAGGGAGGGCAGTGCTTGCCAGCCTCTGAGCAACCTTCCAGACCTTCCTCCTGCTGCCTGCAGAGGGACAAGGGAGCTGAGCCTTTCTAGGGACTGCCACACAGCTTTCCTGAAAGGATCCAGTGTGCAGCTTTAAAATCTGCTTGAGTGGGGGTATTTTCTCTGCTGCAGGTGACCTCTGAGGGGCACAGGGAGGCTAATCCTGGAGCAATCACTTGGTGGATGACCCAGAGACACTGTGGTTGTGTTGTGAGCCAGACAAGACTTCTTGGAGGCAGGAGGGGTGTTCTGGGGCGTGTAGCTGCACACTTGCTGTGTTTGGTGGTCACAACAGGGTAATGGCATAGGTGTTGTTCAGAATGGCTCTGTATTTCTATAATCTGTTTTGAATTACTGGCTGGAGGATCACAGTACAGAATTCAGGGTCTATGCTGTTCCCTTCTGAACTGCCTGCTGTCTTTGTCTTCTGTCACCTTACTGGCTTTTCTGCTGTAAAAATGGCAAAAATGCTGTGAAAATTCTCAGAAATGGACAGCACAGTTGATAGGGTTTGTTTCTGGTTTGGGTTTTTTTTTTTGCACTGAGAGTTGAGACTGTTCCAGATCTGGTAATGTGTGGACTTGGAAACTGTGCTTATACTTGTTCCCTGATGGAAAATTCTTAGTCCTTGTGGCCAAAAACCTCCCCAAACCAGGTTTTAATGTGCTGAGCTTCCCACTAGCCTGATTAACAAATGATAAGTCTGTGCCAGAGGATCTCAGTTGGGACAGTCAAGTATAGGAAGACCTTGTATAAGAATCTGAATATAGCAAAACAGCCATATTTTGTAGCCTTTTTGTTCAGCAAATAGAGCTATTGTATCTGGAATAGCTGTGTGGGTACAGTGCAGCCTTGTGTCAGCATTCAGCTTCCATGCTACCTCTTTGGGTTTGCATCACCTTCCCCTGGAAGCATCTGGAGTTCTTATTTGTAGTGTCAGGGATGGAGAGGAAAGCAGGAAGTAAACCAAGACCAGCCTGCAGGAGGGAGACAAGGGTGTTTTGGGCTCAGGATAGGTTTTCTTAAGAGGCTCCAGGGTATTTCCTGAATGTCCAGAAGAGTTGAGAAGGCAGCAGCCAGCCAGGTTACACTCATCTCCTTTTACTTAGTGGCTTAGGGTCACACATGCTGATGTTGTTTCAGGAAAAAGAACTACAGAATTGTATGTATGGGACAGTACTCACATATACTATGAGCACTGTAAATCACAAAACAGCAATCCCAGCAGTCTGGAAGTTCATGAGGTTCTTGAATGTAACTTTACCATCTTTCCTGCCTTTGTTCCATTTGGAAGTCCTTTGGGCCTGTGTGGAGATAGTGACAGGGAAATTTCCTCTGAAACCTTTGGTATCTGGAAGTACTTTAGGATGAGTGACATTAGCTAGCTCAGCAGCTTGTGTGGCTGCAGAAGTTGTGTAATTTTACAGAGCTGACTTTCTTTCAAAATCAGAAATACTTAATCCATAAACTTATCCTCCCAGCTACTTGCCACTTTTCAGGGCTTTGTTATGGTCCTCCAGTTCCACCATGAGGGATGGGGAGATTTTCCCTGGAAACTTCAGGATCAGGACTAGAACATATCTCTCTCTTCCTGAAAGAATGTGGGATCCTGGCTGTGCTGCTGCCCAGAGGCTCAGGCAGATCTGCAGCACAGGGAGTGGTTACATTCTCCTCCTCATGCCCTGTGACACTCCTCATACTGCACTGGTGATGTGGGGAGGGGAATCTGTTTTCTCAGCTACACCTTGTGACTGTTCAACTTTATCTTGACCTCAACAGATACACAGACACAGCAGAACAACAACCCCTTTGGACGCTACTGACCTGTGGCACTTCAGCCTGATTCAGGAGGGAGACATCACTGTGGATGGATGGATACAGCCTCTTCAGCCTGACCCACACTCTGAGGCAGCCCCCAGCCTCTGTCCTTGTGCCCCCAGTGCTGCTGCTGTCTGTCTCACAGGGAGATGCCAGGAGGAGCATTTTATTGTACAGAGAAATTGTTTTTACTATCCAGTTTCTACAAATGTTTATGGAGATCCCTTGTGGCTGATAGTCTCCCTTCCCACTTTGGTTTCAGTTTTTACTCAGTTTTTAGTATTTTTGTTAAAATAATGATTAAGACATTGTAAAATTTTGTACTTTATTTATACCAGATGAACTCCATACTGCAGACATTCTCGGATGAATACAGAGAGCTTACTTTGCAAACTGAGTGTGTATTCAGAGCCTGCCTTTCCTCCTCAGCACTCCTCCCAATACAGCCCAGCAGCACCCTCCACACATGGTCTTCATCTCTTCCTCAATAGAACTAATGTCTGCATTTTTAGCTTTTGTGAAGGCTAAACAATTTCATTTGGGAAGGAAAGCTCTTCCCTGTTTATTTCATAAGCTGGTGTTCACATACTTGCAAAGGTTTGTACAAGCTTTGTAGGATTTATATGTTGATTGAGGGCTTTGCTGGTAGTCCTGTTTCATGTTCCACCAGGACACTGTCTAAAGTGAAGAGAGATTTCTATTGCAGGGTAATTCTGAGCTCTAACAAGCCCAGCTTCCCCCACCACAGCCCTTAGAGAGATGCTCAAGCTCCTTACCTCTGCAGTCTAGGAGGAGCTGCAGACTGAGTGCACTCACAGTGCTGCTTTTTTCTTCTCATCATAGCAAGGTTTGGCTGATAAGCACCAAGGCTCCTCTGTTAGCTCCTTCCTGACAGCCAGGGTTTCTCTGCATGGGAGATGTGCATTTTGAACTTCTGCCCTGCTTAGTGCAGCCTGCTGGCATGAGGTCTGACCTTGGTGCTTGCTGATCCTGCTGTCTGTTAAACCTGGAAGCCGCCAGCACCTTTCTTCTCTCTTGGGTTCTCCCTCAGGAGCTGGACCTGTGGTCCCTGTGGTACCTTTTCTCACCAGTGTCTTCCTTCTGTCCCATCTGTGTGGGACAGGGTGAGGCCACAAGGACTCAGCACGGAGCTGCACCTGATCATCCTCTGAGAGCAAATAGTCCTGGAGGGTGGGCCACAGCATGAAGGCAAGCTCAGAGAGTTGTGAGGGATGGCAGTGCCCCTTGTCCTCAATGGGCCTGTGTGCTGTCTCAAGAGCTGGAGCTTGAGTCTTTTCCAGGTGAAGCTCTTTCTGCTCTCTGGGGCTTGCTTGGGACTGCACCTTCTGCCCTGCTCCTCCCCAAACACCTGCACCTCTGCCAGGCTCTTGCCATGTGTCTGCAGGACCAATGGAAAGTGTTCCTGGCCAGGCCTGATGGAGGGGACTCAGTTGTTCATGGGGACAGAGGGTTGCTCCCTCTGCATCCCTGTTTGTCCCCTTCTGTGTGGATCAGCCTGGGGCACAGCCCTGGTCTGGCTGCTGCATTCCCCGTCTTCCCCCTGCCCCCGGGGACTCTGCTTGTCGGCAGCCCGTGCTCGGTGACCCAGAGATGGGAGCCCTGCTCCTGGCCGTGGCTGTGTCAGGCGGCCCCTGCTCGGAGGCGTTGCGGCAGGAGAGAACTCTGTTCCCCTCATCCTGCCGGGCAGGGCGGACACGGAGGGGCCACAGCCTGGGGACACCGGGCACTGTCTCTGCCCACAACATGCCCCTCTTCCTGGTGTGTGCGGTCATGGCCGACAGCCCCCTCCTCTACCGGCCCTGGGAGGCAGCTGAGCCTGCGCCAAGCGGCATCTTGGATGCTCCTTCTGCATCGCTGCCGCGCCGGAGGTGGGAGGGGGGCGGCTCTGCAGCAGCCGGAGCGGGCTGGGAGGCAGCACCGCCGTGCTGGCTGCACAGGGGTGCGCTGGGGTGGCCCTTGCACGGCAGCTGCGGCGAGGCGGGAGTGAGTGCTGCAGACATCACAGAGTCGGGTGCTGGCCTCCTGCTGTGAGCTCTGATGGGGGGGATCGGGTAAAAGCACCGCAGGAGCCCCCCCGTGCCTTCCTGGGAGAAAGGGGATGACTTGTCCCTTCCCGCTGCCACGGGACTCTTTATTCCATGGCTCAGCAACAGGGCTGGCCCTGCTCTTCCTCTGGGAAAAAGCTCCCCCCAGCTGTGTCGGCTGCTTGGCAGGCCAGGTCTGTGTGGGATGAGCAGCACTCCAGAGCTCTGTTGTGGTGACAGACGCCGGGCTGCCACAGTCTCCAAGATCCCACACAACCCTCGGTGCCTGCCCAGAGGTTTTCAGTGGGTGCAGGAGCTTGCAGGGGGACGTGGGGACCAGTGCAAGACCTGGTCACAGCACAGGGCTGTCTGGAGAGCTGTGCTCTGCCTGGCCTGGCTACGTGCCTTGCAGCTGCTGTGCTGCACATTAGCACTGAGCCGCGGCCGTTTTAAGCAGGTCTGACAGCTTCCAGCCCTTCTGCTCCTTCTCCGAGTCGTGGCTAAACGCTGCTTGTGACAGAGCCAGAGGCAAGCGGGGGCATTTTAATACACACTGCCCATTGAGTAATGCACGCAGCTGCCCTGCTGCGGCCACCAGTCCAGGCAGGGGCTGGTGTGGGGGTGTGCCTGTGTGATGCTGGGCTCCCTGAAGGCGATGCCACACGGGCTGTGCCCAGCTTCTGAGGAGAAGCCTGAGCTTGCAACAAATCTTGATGCATTGGAATGGGCTGAAGCAGGCTCTGCCCTACACATCCACCCCACCCAGCAGCCTGGCACAGAGGGTCCCCATGGAGCATACCCTGGGCAAAGGTGGCTTGTCAGACGCTGTCAGAACTGGTGTTGTGCAAGAAAATCGAACACTGCTCAGTCAAGCAACTGAAGCTGGGCGTGGAGCAGCTGTGTGAGTACCCAGCTCTCCTGCAGTGCTTGTGGTGTGAACTGGACAACAAGGCACTGCTGCAGCCATGCTTCATGACCCCATCCTGGACTGGTTTTTTTTGGGCAGCAGGACCCAGATATGCCTGATGCCCTGCCTGCTGCAGGGCAGCTCAGCATTGGTCCAGGGCCCCTTTCAAGATGCTTCTCAGAGCCAGTGAACCCTGATAAGCACAGGGCAGGGCTGTGCATCCATCCCAGGCACTGCTGGACCATGTTGCCTGCTCAACAGCATACTGGATGGCAGCTTGCAGCTCACCCTCTACATATATATATCTATATATCTATATATATCTATATATATGTATGTATGTATAAATAGGGTGAGCTATATCGGTATAACCTATATACATCCTGTGCATAACAGGCCAGCAACAAAATCAGCCAAGCTGCTGACCACCCATAAGCAGTCCCTGGGAGAGGTAGAAGGGCAGGAGAAGCAGGAAAGCTGTGCCTTGCTCTGCAGCAGCAGCTGGAAGGCACTAGGGCAGGTGAAGCCCAACCTGCACTGGGGTGCAGGGATCTCTCTGCCTCTGCACATTCACAGATTCAGTGCAGGTGCCATGGGGTGTGTGGGAGAATTAATTCCTGCCCTTCAGACGCTGCCATGCAAACATCTTAAACAGGAAATGGTGCCTGCTCTGTGGAGACATCGCAGCTGATGCTACCTTGGCAATGGCAGAGGGAAGCAGCAATCAGATACATTCATCAAGACCCAAATCCATGCCCTGTTTCAAATGATTTCTGTAATCCCATCAGGCAAGACTGAAACATTGCTATGGGCAGCGGCAGGCTGTAGGAGAGGCGGCTGCAGCCAGGAGGCCATGAGTGGGAGGGGAAAATAGCCCCATCCTGGGAAGGGGAATGACAGAGGTGCTGGGTCTTGGTGCCCGGTGCTGCTGGGAGCCTATGGGGCTGTGGCTGCTGACACTGAAGCCCGGTGCGTGGCAGGGTTGGGCCGGGCCCCAAGGCTGAGGCTGGGATGGGGCACCCCACACTGAGTACCTGCTCAATCCTCCCTAGACCCGCCGGGCACTGCGGAGCAGTACGAGAGGCGGCGACCGCTCCCCTGGCTGTGGGGAAATGTGCCGGGGCTGAAGGATGTTCCAGCTGCTGTGGGATGTGCCGGGACAGCACGGCCCAGGGCTGTGCGAGGGTGGAAAGGGACCCTTGCAGAGTGACTGGGGCAGGCACAGGCTGCAGTGGGGCAGGATTCTGTATGCAGGATGCCCGGGGCCGTGTCAGGATGCCCCCACAGATGGGGTCGTTTACCGGGGTGGTGAGGGGTGCCCCAGGGTGTGCAGGTGTCCCGGTCGGGAAGGTGGGGGTGACCCCCTGCACCCAGGGCCGATAGCAGAGCAGTGTCGGTGACAAGAGCAGGGCAGGTTTGGGGGCTCTGGGGCATCCCGGGGTGCAGGTGCAGCTGGTGCCGGTACCCGGAGGGCGCGGTACCGGACTGCGCGGCTCTCGGCGGGTGCGGCATCCCCTAGGCGCAGCGACCGGGGCGGTGCAGGTGCCGCGGCGTGCGGTACCGAGCCCGGCCG
>JANPWX010000480.1:5486948-5566048 GCA_024734555.1 Trochalopteron elliotii
CGGTCCCGCTCCGCCCGGCCCGTCAGACCCGGCACAGAGCGGGCAGCGGGGGCTCTCCGGGCTGGAGCGCTCTCACTCCAGGGACTGGGATCCTCCCGAGGGTTGTGGGGTGTCTGTGGTGCTGGGGGTACTGGTGTAGGTCCTGGGGGGTGGGGTTATTTGGGGTGCAAGGATGCTCCTGGTGCTGACAGGCATGAGGCTGCTGGTGTGAGCATCCCTGGGTCAAGGGCAGGCAGGAGATCCCCTTGGCTCAGTTTATTTGGCATAGCATTAGGAATGACATTAGCCATTGGGCTCCTGGAGTGAAAGGACATTCCCTGTTTCTCTCTTGGGCCAGGGACCGAGTTGGAGGCAGGCTTGCTGTCAAACAGCTGCTGTTCTCATCCCTGAGCAGGGCAGCAGGCCAGATATCCATTCATCCATCTACCCACCCGTCCCTGAGCAGGATGGTGGGTGCAGGGGTTGCTGGTTCCCCCAGCAATGTGCTGTGGCTGGAGTTGGCACCGTTTACCTGAGCTTGGCTCTGTCATGCTCGAAGCCATGGAGCAGGACAGGCAGGGTGGGTGATGGTCGGTGCTGGGGTCTGTCTGCATCTGGTGCTGTCAGCAGCAAGGGAGAGAAATGATGAGGGACCCGAGGCCCTTGTCCAGCTAGTCAGTTTCTGGATTACACTCTCCCAAATGGTGACACCTCCTTATACCTCTACCAGCAGCCTTTCGCAAGGCCACAGACCTCCCTTAGGGAGGTGGCTCTGACATGACATCCCTGAAAGGCTGGGATTTTCCTTCCATCCTTTGAGAGTGCCTGTTCTGATGCTGCTGCTGGCTCGGCCCCAGGTGATGGCAGAGCCAGCTCCCCATGAGCCCCTGTGCTGGCCATGCTTTGTGTCAGGCTGGTGGGACCTTCCTTTCTCTGCAAACCAGGGTCCTCTGTGGAATTGGGAGCATCTGCCGGCTGGGTAAAGAGTGGATGTGTCCTCAGAGAGGGAGCTGCTGGTTGCCGAGGCAGGAGTCACTCTTAGCTCTGGGAAATGCCTGTGCCAGGGGTGCACCCAAGCTCCTGTGCCAACACCTGGTGCAGGGCTGGGCACGCAGAGGTCCTCACTGGAACCAGACCTCCTCCTTCTCTGCAGGCTGCAGGTGGCCGCCACCAGAGCTGGTGTCTGCAAAATGGTTAAAGGCTGACATTTAGAGGTCACACTTTTAGCACAGTGCATGTGTTTGCTTCATTTGCATTTGCAGTTAGCCCGGCTCGAGGCTTTGCCACTCGCATGCGCAGTTGCCATGGTTACGCGTGCAGTCGGGATGTGGAGTTTGCTTGGACACCTGCAAACACGCAGCTCCCAACCTCCACAGCACGAGCAGGAGCTGCCAAGGTGCAGGGCAGCCCCTGGACATGGGGGTGAGGGCCATGCACAGCTCTGTGCTGAGCACATGGGAGCTGCAGTGCCCATCTTGGCAGGGTCTGCGTGGTGCTGCCTTGCACAGCTTCCAATTGCCCATGCTCGACAGCAGTGAGCATCTAGGGCAGCCTTGTTAGAGAGGAAGGTTGAGCCCATGCCAAGGGGGTTGCCCTGCCCTTTTCATTTGGGGATGTCTCTTTTCCAGACCCTGTGTAGAGGCTTTTGTCCCAAAGGGCTGGAGGGAAGGTGCTCGAGACCAGGGTGGTGAGGGCAGCCAGAACCTGGGAGTCATGAGTGGAGCTGCTGAGCAGGCTGCCCAGGGCCAGGGGCCTGCCAAAGCTTCAGAAGACAGCGTGAGAATTGGCAGAGCACTGTGCTAAGGCTCCAGATGTGGTGGCTGTGTCTATCCTGGCTCTCTGTGGGGGCTGCTCTGGGTGCTCACATCCAGCACAGACAGGGATTTGTTCCAGGTGTCTTTTGATCAGGATCACGTCCGCCAGCAAGAGCAAGGAGATGGTGACTGCCAAAATCCTCTGGCAGATCCATGTTGGCCTTTGTGTCAAGGGAGGAGGTGTTTTAGGACAGCTGATAAGAAAGGGACCTTGAGGTCATCAAGACTCTCAGCTCCATCTAAACAATTCCCAAACAGCATCAGCTCACCCAACTCCTAAACCCCCCCAGCCACAGCGAGTCTGCTGCCTCCCAAGCAATTTGCTGCCATCTTCCTGTATCCTGCCTTCTAGAAGCTATTTCTTTGCAGCAGGCAGGGGAGAAAGGAAGCTCTCTTGGCTGTCCAGGAGCTACTGTGGCCTCAGACAGAGCAGTGTGAAAGTGTCCATGCTGCACCGGTGGCAGCTGGAGGGATCCAGTAACAGTAGAAGGCTGGAAGGATGGTGGGAAGTGGTGGGGATGGGGACGTGGAGCAACATGTCTGTGCAACAAGTTGTGGAGCTGCAGAGGAGCCTGTGGAATCTCAGAGCAGAGCACAGAGGGTCTGTGTATCTGCCATCCTGGGGCTGTGCACCAAGTGCAGAGAGATGGGGCAGGCACAGCTTGGCTCTGTCCTTAGAACTCCCAGTGCCACTGGGACGGAAGTCACGGGCTCCCTGTGGGATCCCAGATCCCCTGCTGTGGTCTGTGGTTATTGGCTGCCCCTGACAGTGCTTTGAAAGGCAGCCAAGGGCGTTGTGGCTCTGGGTCGGCACAGACGGGAGGTGGTCGCAGACAGCACAGGGCATGTCAGCAGGAGGAGACAGGTTGGATCCTGTACCAGGACACTGGAGGGGAACTGGGACTGAGGACTGAGCTGAGCTGAGCTGGGTGGTGCTGCATGGGGGCCTGAATGCTCTGGTGGTCTCCTACCATAGTACTCCCCAGAGCTGGGGGCAGGGAGCAGACTGTGACCAGCACTGTGTGCTGCTGGCCTCAGCAGGATTCTGCTGTGGGTGTGAGGGGAATGAATAAATGGTCCTGCAATTGCCAGAGCTGCCAGTTTGAACCCACATCATTCAGACCCTGGAGCGAGTCTGACTGAGAGCAAACAGGGATGAAGAGGGAGCAGTGGAAAGACATGGGTGCTTCTGGCTGCAGCTGCCGGGCCCTGTCTGGTTTGTGTAGCTCCTGGAAGTTTTCCCTGGGTGGGAGGTTATGTGCAGTTTGGAGGCTTGTCTGGGCTCAGTTGTCATGTGGTATTGCAGTCCAGGATGAAACCTGTGTTCCTGCTAAGTCTTGAAGTTGTGTGTGGAAACTCTGCCCTTGCATTATATTCCTTTTGCCATGTTGTCTGCCTGGCAGCAGGGACAGCACGTGGCAGGGGCTGTCTGTGAGCAGGATTTTGTGCTGGGGAGTGCTGTTTGGGATAAGACCGCCTTGGCAAGGAGCTCAGAGGATTGTTGGTGAAGAAGCCTTGTTCCTGACACTGCAAAATGCAGAACAGTGGAGTAACATCTGTTATTTTCAAACTGCATCTCACTGCGAGCATATCCTGTAAGGTGCCTGGCAAGCAGAGCTGAAATTCTGCCTGGTGGCCAGATGCTCTGGCCGTGCCAGCAGAGCAGGTGGCAAAGTTTGGGAAAGGTTGCAGAGAGAGCATGTTACAAGGTTTGTACAGTGCCTGAGCCTTGTTTGGGTCTGGGCCTGGGCTGCTGTGGGCAAGGATGGATGGGAAAAGTTTGGTCTGGAGGCTTCTGAGATGGGCCTGGAGAGGGGACTGCTGAAAATGCCCTTTTGTGATGATCAGGGGCTACAGGGACTTGGCCTGCATCAAGCAGTTGGTGCTGCTCTAAAAGGAGTGGGAGAAGACACCCAAGTCTGTAACATGTCCAGAATGTCTGTGTGGCACCCCATGGAGGTGTCCTGTCCATGTCCTGCTGCTGGCACCCAGTGCTAAAGGAGTTGTGAAGGTGAATGTGTGACTCCAACAGTCTTTGTGTCTTCTTCACATAACTCCTGAGGCACCACTGAGCAACCTGAGGAGCCATGGGACAGTGATGGAGGAGAAGGACAGGGGTTTGCTCTGTGTCTCTGTCTCCAGAGCTGCCCACGGGGAGCTCAGGAGAGACGTGTGGGTGTTGAGATCATTGTGGAGTCAAATGCCTGGAAGTTGCAGCAGAGTTGGTCAGAGGTCTGGTGTCCTCTCTGCAAAAAAAAAAAGGCTAAATAAAGCTGGGCTCTTCAGGCTGAACAAGAAACAACAGAAGATGGCTAAGATGTGTCTACAGGAAGCCAGGAGAGGAGTGATAGAGGTTAACTGTTCATTGTTTATTTTCATACAAGTACAAGGTCACATCAAATTAAGCTCTCAGGAGGTGTCAAACAGGAGGAGGGGCATTGCCTCTTGCAGATGTGCTATCAAATCACAGTCCTCAGAACAAGGTGTCATGAACAGCAAAACCTTGCATTATTTTCAGGAGAAATGAGATGATTTCAAGAAGGACAAGAGGTTCCCCAGAACTAATAAATACACTGAGATCCACCTCTGGCTTGGGCAGCTGCTGAGCTGTGAATTACTTGTGCTTCTGACTCTTGCAAGTACACAGAGCAAGGTGGATTTTTGGTCTGCTCTGTTATTTTCATATTTTCATTCTGCCCACCAGGGAGTGTGGAGCCAGGAGGGAGCCCTGGGTTTTGGTAAAGAAGGATGGGTTGATCCCCATCCAGTTCTGTCACTTAGATTGGCACAGGGTGATAGATGCATGCTCAGTCCTGCTTCCTCTCTGAGAGCATGGGATGCTTTCCCCACATGATGGAGGTGCAGCTGCTGGGGGATACAGGACCTGTGCTAAGCACCAAGTCTTGGCTTCACAGGACTCTTTGCTGGAGACCTCTGACAGATACTAATTCAGTTGGTCTGAAAATGAATGGCAATATCCCTTCCTGCTATGTTCCCTGACAGCTCTGCTTCCTCTGATTCCCTGGGCACAGGAACACGCTGGCAGCAGAGCTGGAGTCTCATCTTAGTGCTGTCCCAATTCCCTGCTACTTGCTGCACATGATAGGCACTGTGGGATCACCAGGGATCTGATCTTCATCTCCCCCTCCTCCAATCCCCTGTCTCTGCCTGTTCTCATACACATCAGGAAACATCAGTGTCAGTTTTGTTCCTGGTTTTATCCTCAAATGGGAAAAGACTTATGTCCTGCTACCCAGGAGGGTCCAGTTCAGGCCTTACCTTGGCAAATGTGGGTTGCCAAAAGGCTGTTCCCCAGCTCCTGAGCAGTCCAGAGACATGCAAGGACAACAGGCAGATGCAAGCCTTGGCTTGGGAGCAGTTGGCTTTTTATGGGAGAAGTGGACTTGGAGAGGAGGATGCAGAGATGAGCTGGGGATCCAGCAGTCCCCCACGGGTTTTGGCTGGCAGACAGCAGTGTGAGGTCAAGTGAGGTGGTTGCTTCTGAAGAGGATGCTGTTTCTCATCCTTAGGAATTCCAGGAGAACTGAGGGAAGTGTCCAGCCAGCAGCACAAGGGTGTCCTTGCAACCACAAACCAAAATTTCCCTTGGATAACAGCTAGCCTGTGCCTCAAGAGAGAAACAATCTCTGCTTCTGTCCTGTCTTTTTGGTCTCTGTTGCCACTGGGGTCTCTGGACCAGAATCTGAGCTTGCAGATTTGGGCAGGGAGCTGCTGCACTTCGATGCTCACGACTTTAGGAGAAGCCAATTGGTTGGCTACTCTTTGTAACAAAAAAACTCCTCCTGTGTCCGCCGGGAGCGATGCTTCCAAGTGGGCATCTGCTGAGGCAGAGCTGTGCTCAGGGACCTCTGAGGAGCAGCAGGGAGCATGAGAGCCGTCTTGGCACTTGAACTTGACTTTCCTTGGCATTGTTGGTCCTTGCAGCATGCCTGTCTGTCCTGCTTCATTCTGGTCTGCTCCCTCTGGAGAGACAGGGCATCCCCAGGCTGCCTGATTTGCTCCGCTCCAGCTTATTTCTTAACATGAGGTGGTATTTGCAGTAAAACACATTAAAGGATTTTTTTTTTTTGCCAGAGGTTTTAGGCTTTCTGCTTTTTTTTGTGCTTGAAGATAGAAAATATAGAAGGATAAATTTACAAGGGAAAATAGAAAATACGTTTTGGATTAAATTTGAATGGGTTTCCTTTCTAGCTGCTGGCTTGCCTGACCTACAGTCTCTAGTGAGCCCTGGCTGCATGAGCAAGACTTTGTGGAGCTGCTGTGGCTGCAGGCTCCAGTCCAGGGTGCTTCCATGGTCTTCTGCTTAGTCACACCAGCTTTGGTTTTGGTTTGGGAAGGTGAGCATCTGATGGCCTTGTTGAGGGCAGGCTCCCCTGCCTGAGGAAGCTGCTTCTCTCAGTTGAGTGGAGGCTGTGGTGGGCTTGGGCTGCACCATGGGCTGCACTGCACACTTGGGCTGTCTGAGGTCCTTCTAGGTGACAGTCACCACATCTGTCTGGGCTGCCAGCTGTGCACACAGCCTGTGCTGGTGGTGGTCTCTGGCTGTGACAACTGTATAAACTCTTTAGGTTGCTTGCTGAAGCACATACCAAATCTGTGCGATTCCAGAATTCCAGGGAAAGCCTGTAGGGTTTCTGGGGAAACCAGTAACTCTGGGATGGGCTCTTATCTCATTCAGCTGCAGATGGGTGGTTTTGGACGCTGTGAGCCAGGGGCCCCAGGGCTCCCCTGGCCCTGATGTTGCCCCGAGCCGATGCCGCCTGTGCCTGCCAGGGCTTTGCCCAGCAGCTCCTCCAGAGCTCCAGCCGCGATCCCGGTGCTCAGCAGCGGGGTGGGGCGGGCGGGAAGGCAGATGTGCAGAGGGGGAGGGCGGCTTCTCCAGCACCTGTGCCTTATTCTGGAGCGCGCGAGTGTGAAATTCAATTTGTAGATAAGTCGTGGCTGGTGAGGAACACAGGCCACAGTGTGTGCCGGAGCCAGGCGGTGTCTGGGAGCAGCGCGGCCGGCATGCACAGCATGTCCTGCCTGCCAGCTCTTGCGGAGGCTGACGTCAGCCTGGAGGAGCGGTGGCTGCTGCAGGATGTGGCTGCTTGACGCTGTGTCATGTTGGCTCTGGGTGTGCGGCCCCGGCTCCCGCAAGAGCTCTGCCAAGAGGTGTTGCCCCGGGGTGCTGTCCCCTGCCCTCCCGTGCAGCCGGGAGGGAAAGGGACCTGGTGCCCTCTGCCACCGGCAGCTGGCAGGGTGGTGGTGTGGATGGATGGATGGATGGATGGATGGATGGATGGATGGATGGATGGATGGATGGATGGATGGATGGAGGAGAACATGATGCTTCCAGCAACAATGGCATTTTCCCGCCCTCACATCTGGATCTTTCTGATGTTTCCAGTGAAACCTGCTTGCTGGTGGGAGCAGAGGGAATGGTGCATTACAGCATTAGCAAATGCAGCTTGCACTGACCCATGCTCTGTCCTACCTGTGCTTTGCTACCAGTGGCCTCTGATCTCCATCTCCTGCCCCAGTCCAGGTATGGGTATCCCACTCCCTGCTTCACAGAGAGCAGCCCTCTGGTGTAGATGAACAGTCCAGGGCTGTGAGGAGGGGAGCCTGATCTCCCAGGCCAGCCAAGGCAGAGCTGGGACTAATTGTGCCCCCAGGCAAGCTGCAATGTCGTGGAGCAGTTGGTCACTGCTGATTCCAGTAGGCTCAAAGGGACATTTGCAATATGGTCAGAAAATCACGTCTGGTCTTTGGTCAGGGCAACTCACACTAACATAAAACTCAGCATCTGGAGTCCAGTGGCATGTGCTGGGGCACCCAGTAGGGTCATGGGGTGCAGTTCAGCTGGGGCATCTCTCTGCCACAGGACAGGACCTGCAGCTCTCCCAGCTGTGGGAAACTTGGGAGCATGAGGTGGCACAGCCCTGCATCCCAGGCTCTGGGCACCTGTGTCTGTACAGAGCCTGTCTGCAGTTTCACCTGGCAGTAGGGACTATTGTAACAAGGTGGAGGTGGTGTGGACAGTCAAACACCTCTTGGGATGGCTTTCCTGAGCAAAGACCCTGCAGTGAGGAAACAATTTGGTGCTGGACTGCAATGCCTGGGGTTTCTTGCATCCTGAGGGAGCACACGTGGCTCTGCTGCCTGCACTGTGACCCTTGAGGGGTGGCTCTCTTGGGATGCCCCACACCCCCCCTTGCACAGGGATGTGCTCTCTCCATAGAACCACCTTGCTCCATGGGCTTGGTATCTCATGGTACAAGTCAAGGTGCTGGTAGCACATGCTACAATATACATGTACATATCATATACTGCCAGATAACTTGTAATCTCATCTCTTCACAAGAAAACTTACTGTGTCATGTTTCAGCTTCTGTGCAAAAGTTAGTTCCTGCTTATCTCCAGCTATTTCATCTTTGTTCTTTGTCCTGGGTTTTACTACCTTTAGCCCAGACTTCTATAACTTGTTATGCAATTCTGCCTTGTAAAACCTTTCTGAGCTGATAAAAAGTAGAGTGATGTTAGGCAGAAATGGGTGGTTGGGGCAGATATTGGTAAAAGAAGCAGTCCTTTACTGGCTCTGCTGCTGAAACCAGAGGCTCCAAAGCCACCATCTGAATTTCCACCCTTGATTAAGTGGATTTGGCTTCCTGCTTTGAGTCAGTAAAAGTGAAACATTGACAACTTATTTTGGATGTAGCTGTTCCCATTCAGAACACTCTTGGATTTTGTTGCCCACCCTCCCTAATCACATTTGCAGGAAGTCCAAGTATTTTAAGCTGCAGTCGGTTCCTCTCTGCCCAGCCCACCTCCTTACATTTATAGAGCCTCCCCCAGTCCCCACTAGTCCATGGAAAGCATTGGCTGTGCACACACTCACCCTGCCTGCAGCCACTGATGCTTCCTCAGCTTTCCTTGGAGCTTATGTGAGATGTCTTGAGCTGTTCTAGCACAGGTTAGGACAGAGCTTTGTGCAAATTGCCCATGGCCCATTACTTGTGGGAGCTTCATGTCCTTTGCATGGCCGGGTGCCCAGAAAAGAGCTTGAGAGGCTGGATGTGACAGAGTTTTGGGGAAGGACATTACATCAGCAACTTGGTTTCATACTTGCCTCTTAGTTTCAGGCATTTCAGAAATGGGGGTGTCATTGAGCCAGCCTTTTTGGGTAACCAAAGTCTCCTTTCTTTATTGGACTTCAAATCTGCTTTTGCTAACATAAGAAATATGGATGTGTTTGGACTTGGACTTTTAGAAGCTTATTGATAAGAGCTCTGTGCTTGTGTAATTGTTCCCTAACACAGTTCAGTCATAATGAACCGTGTTAACTTTAAAAATGACCCTGTTAGCCATGGTAGTTTTCAGGACAATTATTTAGGAGAGGAGGCATCACTCTGGCAGATGTGAGGGGGATGCTGCTGAGCAGGTGGGATAATGTCAATGTGCAACTTCCTGAAGCTGGAGAAGGAAGTGAGGGGAATGCTGCTGGTGGAGTCAGCTCTCTCTTTGCTGGGTGAGATTGGCACTTGGGCTGCTAGCTGTGGAGTGTTGATCACAGATTTGAGGGAGATTATATTGCCTTGGAGTAGGTGCCTGGTGCTTGTTTGTGATGTGTGGGAGAGTGAGCAAGTTGTCTTGGCATGAACTTTGTGCTGATGCCAAGGGCTTGCTGAAAGCAGATTGTCTGTCAGCTCACTCCTGAGTACTCGTCTGGAAATCCCAGGGTTCTGTGGATGCACTTTTGCATTGTCAGTCACCTGCCTGCACAAAGCCAGAGGTGGGGTAATTCTAACATTTATTTGTAAAGCACTGCAATAGAATAGAGTAGAATAGAATAGANAGAATAGAATAGAATAGAATAGAATAGAATAGAATAGAATAGAATAGTCAGTTGGAACAGATCTACAATGATCATCCAGTCCAACTGCCTGGCCCATTCAGAGCTGACCTAAAATTAAGACATGTGGTTAAGGGCGTTGTCCAAATGCCTCTTAAACACTGACAAGCTTGAGGCATCGACCACCTCTCCAGGAAACCTGTTGCAGTGTTTGACCACTCTGTGGCTAAAGAAACACTTCCTAACGTCCAGTGTAAGCCTTCCCCGGCACAGCTTTGAACCGTTCCCTAATGTGCTATGGCTGGATACGAGGGAGAAGAGCTCAGCACCTCCCTCTCATCTCCTCTCCTGTGCTCAGGAAGCTTCAGGAGCCTCGAGGTCGCCCCTCCGCAGGTCCGGAGCTGCGGTTTGCCGGGGTCGGGGGCCGGCCCCGGGCGGTGCTGACGGGACAGCTCCCGCGGGCTGCGGGCAAGGCTCAGCCTCACTCGGGGCTCCGGGAAAACCAGCCCGGTTCCGCCAGCCGTCCCTCCTGACCGAGACAGAGCGATGCCACATCCAGAGGTTGCCGGTCGCGGGGAGTCCCGGGGCTCTGAGATCCTCCGGGGTGAGTCAGGCGCTTCCTTCGCTGCGAGCGTAGATTCAGCCGTGCTCGGACAGGGCTTCTGGTTAACCTCTGCCCCTGCAGGCGAGTGTTTGTGCGTTGAAACTGCAAACAGCAAGGTGAGGGAGAGAAAAGCTGCCGCTGCGTATTCATGCTGGGCTCAGGAAAGCCATAACGTGAGATAATCTAGATTATTTCTATCAATAAATAGGCTACTTCCAGCAGCTATCCCTGAGCCATGTGGGAACCTGCCAGTCCACCAAGAGCTGCTGCCACTGCCCTCTTCCTGTGCTGGCAGAGCCTCCTGCTCACACAGCAGCTGCGGGCTGTGCCACGTGGCCCTGTCTCAGCTTTCCACCAGGCTCCTGGGAAGCAGCGAGTGGGAAGGTCAGTCAAAATCTAGACTAACTCAAGGTGAGCATGCAGCCCACTCCAAAAGACTCCAGGCTTCCAAGCACAGTTGTCCTTGGGTCCTCTATAGTGGTCACCTTCTTGCATCAGCAGTATTGGGTGCTGACCCCACCACTGTCCCTGCTGCAGTGCTCACGAGCTGTCCTTCAGCAGCATCACCAGTCACAGCTCAGTGACACTGAGAAACCTCCTGCATTTTTGGAGCTCTTGATGCTAAACAAGAACTGGAAATGATCCAGGTTGTCTCACCTGCTAGGTAGCGTGTCTTCTGGAGCCAGGCATCGAGCAGTGTGCTGACATTCAGGGCCAAAAATATCTGGAAAGGCTGAAATGTGGGCAAGGGAAAGGTCTGCTTTGCCCCTGGTGTCCTTCCCAAGGCAGGCTTGGCTCCTTCATGAAGAACTCATTAAAGGCCACGGAGCAAATGGTGACAGGCCATATTGCAGCAGGAGGCCTTTGGCACCACAGCAGAAGTGGCTCTTGAAATTGTCTGTTTCTAGGGATTTTGAGTAACATTCTTCTGTTATGAATGGAAGCTCTCGAGGATCTTGGCATGTGTCTGGGAGTTGTCAAAGAGCTTCTGTCCCACATATGTTCTTGCAGCGTTGAGGAACTTAACTGACACTTCTCACGTGGTCCCTTATCCTCTCCCCAGGGCAAAGGATGTGCAGTGGAGTGTCTCATAGGCTTCTGACGTTCAGCTTGCTTTAAATATTGGTGCTACTGTGGGTAGGAGCCAGGAAAGGCAAGGCACAGGGACATATCTTGATGCAAACAGGGGTGAGGTTTGTAACTGTTTTCCTTCTGTCCCATTAGTGACTGTGGTGCCTCAGTACTGGGGGGCTGCAGACATGCCTCAGGACGAGAGTGAGGTGGGGAACACTGGACTCTGGGAGAGGCCTCTGCTGAGTGGGGAATGGATGTTTTGGGCTCCATGGTGCTGGGAAGTGTCCTAAGTGCTCTGCTCTGCACCCTAAATGCTGAAGGGTTCATGGCCAAGGTGACTGTGTGTACCCAAATGGTGACAAGTGCTGAATGAATGAGGGCAGGGGCAGAGCTGCCAGCCAGGGAAATGAGAACTGTAGGAGGCTGGGCTGAAGGGGCTGCTGGGAATCACTTGGTCCATCCATCTGCCACGTAGATAGCCATGGAGTGCTTTAACTTTTCCTGGTGTAGACTTAACTTTTCTTTCTTAATATGGATGTGTCTCCTACCTAGCACAAAAGGGCAGAGTGTTCTGAACTTTTTTGCAGTGGCCTTTGCATGTTATAAAACTGTGCCCTGTGACTTTTCTTGTCTAGACTAATTCAAATCTTCCAGACGTTTCTCCGAAGCTTTTTGATGATATTCTGGTCTCCCATGGCCTCTCTCAGTCCAAATCCTTTGGGAATGAACTGGTTCTCTGGACAACAGTAAAATTACTTGATGTGTCTTTATGAGCTGAAAGGAGAGTAATTACTTCATGTGTAAGCTGGCCTTTCACACATCCTCCTGTAGTTGCCTTTTTTTGTGGCAATGATATGCTGGCTCACGTTCAGTTTGTACTCACCTGTAGCCCTCGTGACCCTTGTGGCAGAACTGCTGCTGTCTTTTCTTCTGTGGCCTGTTTGTGCAAATTTTTACCTCCCAACGCCTTACAGTCCTCAGCCCTTTGCCCAGTCTGTCAGGAACATGTCAAACTCCCATCCTGGCCTCCAAAGTGGTGGGGGTCACGTCCAGATTTTGAAACATACTCTGCTCTCTCATTTAGGTCATTCATGGAAAAGCAGAGCAACAGCAGCAGCAGGGCAGACCTTTCTGAAACCCTACATGCCCCTTTCAGTGTAACTGTGAGCCATCTATCACTGTTGACCAGCTCTTTGATGGACCTGGGAAATGCCCCCACAGTGCTGTGGGACCAGGAAACATCTTCCTGTGGCAACCTGGGATGAGACCTGCAGGCACAGGGATGCTCTTGAGAGGCTGCTGGGACTCAGGGACACAAGCACATTGGTCCAGTTGTGCTGCAGCTTCTCTGCTCCTGTGGGGTTTCTGCAGTGTTGCAGGCTGGGTGAGAGTTGGGATTCCTGCCCAGTGGAGGAGAGAAGATGCCAGGTTGGCAGTGGGTCTGGCAGGTGCTGCTGCCTGAGAGCTGAGCTCCTGGAGCACAGGCTGGTGGAAAGGTTTGGAGCTCACCTGGAGAAGAGAAGGCAGAAGTTTCTCATGCTGTTTTCTGTGTGCATGTTTGTTCTGGGGTGCATGGCTGGCCCTTAGTGAAGCACAAGGGGTGAAATGGTGAGCAGAGCTGCACAAGGCACAGTGGCTGGAGGGTGCAGTGGGACATCCTGTCTGCTTGCTGTTGGAAGGGGATCATCCATCCGTGCCAGCTGGGTGCTCTGAGGTCTCCATCTGTCCTGGCTCTGAACCTCACGGGACACAGAGCCACAACGTGAGTGTGCTGAACTTGGGGTTGGTGCTCCAGGGCAGGAGGCTGGGCCCCGATGGAGGGTCCAATAGGAGAGCAGGCTGCCTGCTCACATCTCCTCGGCCGCCTGCCAGAGGAGGTGTGGATCCGGCTCGTCTGGCTGGTGTTGAGCTGCCTGAATATGCATCTGCCAGAGAGGCTTCCAGAGGATCCCACCCGCCCAGGTTTCCATGGAGAGCGTCTCTTTGTTGAGGAGGAAGCCGTCTGGCAGACAGTGTGGCCGTGGAAATACCTATGGAGCATTTGTTTTCCAAAGCACATGAATAACATCCCCAACAGCTAGCAGCCTCACTTCCTCTGCTCACCCACCAGCGGCCTGGCAGAGCGACCTGGGATGCCTGCAGTGTCTTTATGCTCCCAGTTCCTCACTGCCTGCTTGTCTGAGCATTCCCAGTTTGGCTGTGCCTGCCCAGCCCAGCCTGGTTTCATTCCTGGCTGGCAGGCACAGCTCCTGGCACAGGGCTGCAGGCAGGCAGCAGCCCATCTTCACTGGGGGACACGTTTGGCTTCCCTGCTGGAGGGAAGGGTGAGAGCACTGTAGGCGGTAAAACTGGGAAAGTTTTGCTCCCACCTCCCATGGGATGTGAAGGGAATTGCTTCCCTGAACTAAATGTCCCCTCTCTGGTCTCTCAGTTCTTTCTCGTGCTTTGAAAGACTGAGAAGCTTAAGAGCTGTTGAGGCAGCAGGCAGCAGTGCAAGGCACATGCAACAACCCACAGTGAAAGGGATTAAGCTTGGGGTTTTTATGGCAGTCTGTCAGCATTAAATTAAGGTTAAATTCCCATCCTAAATGTTATGTTAACATGAAGTTACATCAGAAAGCACAGAGCACAGAACAGCAATATGAGGGTATCAGATGTGTTACAGGGGTATTGTAATTATCCCAAATCAGGCATTTGAAACCCAGGGAATTTCAGATATAGGGTTTGCATCGTTTTTTTGGGTTTGTAATTGAAAAAAATCCAAACATAGGAAGGCTTAGAAGCATGTCACTGAGATTGTTTGGGTGCCTTTATTCTGTGCTGCGGGGACATGGGGCAGATGGAGGCAAAGAGTCTTTAAAAAATGATGGAACCAAATGTGGAATTACAAATGCTAAAATACCGTGAGTTGTATTTGAGTGTTAAGGCATTGTGGCTCTCCAGGGTAACATTAGGGCTGCTGGGCCTTGACTGTGCATCTCCATATCTGGACATATTTGGCTATCACTAGTGCAGCTCACCTCTGTGCTTCATGCTTTGTAAAACTTGTAATTGGAGACAGCTTTAAAGACCTGTAGCATTGTTTTGTTTAAGTTAAGAATGTGTGCTTAATTCTTCCTTAGCTTATGCTTTTTTTGTCTTCAGATTTCCATGTTTTTTCAGAGCTGGATGAGGATTAAACAAAAAAACCCAGAGGAATATCATCATAGCATAATTCTGAGGAGCTGTAGCGAGAAGCTGTTTTTTGGCTGTGCTTTGTAAGAAGAGATTCCTCATTGTGTCAGGACAGGATGGTTACAGTGGGCGTGCGGAAGCTCCACGGATGCAAAGTGGGTTGTGAATTCAGCCCTGTGACTGGTGTGTGCAGCCCAGCTGGGCAGCTGTGTAGTGGCACTGCCTGGTGCTGTGAAATTGCTTTCCTGGAGGAGTTGGTGGAGCAGCAGTGCCCGTGGCAGCGTGTGCCTGCAGCCATGGGGAAGCTCTGGCACTGGGAAATCAGCTGGTGAACCACCACTGGCAGGGCTGTGGTGTTCCTGCAGACAGAAAATGATGACTGATCAGTTGAAATGGCTCTGCAGGGAGCACTGTATGCACTATCATAAAGATTGGAAGCTGCCTGTAGCTTCCAGTCATACAAATTAGATATGACAGTCATTAATAATTAGCTTTATCCTAACCTGCAGTACCTGAAGGAACCTGAGCAGAAGATTTACACTGGGCACTTTGCCTTCCAGCAATGTCAGGCCCAGTGGTGGGTCTGAAGCACCTCTGAGATCCTGCTTGGGAATACAGCTTTGGGGGGTCCTGGGCCAGCACTACACCCCTGGGATGTCGCTGTCAGGCAAAGGTCAGTTCTCTGCTGAAGGAGGAGCATTGTGGCAGGGAATATGAGATGAATGATGGTTTTCTTCCAGAGCTGCAGGCAGAACAGGGCAGCCAAGGCACTGTGCTGCAGAGGCAGCTCCAGCAATGGTGGGCAGAGCTGAGCTTGGGGTCTCTGGGTGCCTCAGCTGTTTTCCTGGCCCTTGACTCAGCTTTCATTTCTAAGGCTTTGGCATATGTTTGGGGGATAGTGCAGCAGTGCTGTGCCCCTGCTGGTGTGTTTCTGTCGCTGCCTGGTGGGGCAGGAGGAGGTGAAGGGGAGTGATGTACAGAGATGTGCTGCCCTCCTTGTCTGGCATTACCTGCATTCCCTTGGCAGGCTCTGGAGAGGTGCCTGCATGCCCAGCCCTGCGAGGCCTTGCTGCTTGGGTGAGCTGAATGCAGTAACATGATTTTCTGAGATGAGTGTTTCTGTTTACTGTGTTACCCTTTTCTGAGGCTGCCAAGTTCTTTGGGCGTATCAGGAGGGCAGGCACAGCATGGGCCCATCTCCTTAATGACCAGCAGTGTGTTGCCTGCACATATGCAGTACAGATTTGAGACACCTTCTGTGGGGGTTTTTGGTTGTGTTTTGTTTGGATGGGGTTTTTTGTGGGTTTCTGTTTGTCTATCTGGGAGGTTTGGGGTGTTTTTCTGGTGGTGGTGGGTTTTTTCCCTGCGGATTTTCCTCATTGGATGAGGTGTTCTCTATTTGTGGAATCCCTGCCCAACTGAACCTCCACCAGAGCTGCAAACTCCCATCTGCATACAGCCCTTATTTTGTGCTCCAATAATTTCAAGGCAACTCTGCTCCCCTCTGAGCCTGGGAGAGATCCACCGGGTGGGCATGCAAGGATGCCCTGGGGCAAAACGGAGGTGCCTCACCAGCGCTGCCGTCTCTCCCAGGCTGAGGACATGTGGCTGAGACAGGACGAGTGAGCATCCCCTGAGCCTTTTGGCGGGGACCCGGCTGAAGATCCGCCCGCCGAGGAGCGGAGCCGGCCGGCGGCTGATGCCCGGGGCGAGGGGAGCACCGGGCGGGTGCAGCCCCCGCGGCTCCCCGTGCCCCGGTCCCCCGGGAGCAGCGGTGCTGGCGGGGGGAGCCCAGGCGGGGGGGCACTTACATAAGCCCTAAATGCGACAGGCGGTGCGGGAAGGTGAAGGGCAAGAGCACTGAGAATCCACAGAGCCTCCAGCGAGGGCTCCCTGGCACAGGAGCTCTGCTCGCTGACACACATCCGCGGGTCCCCATCTGCAGTGCCCTCCCTTCCCCGCGGGCCCCACGGGGGCTGCCACAGCTGCTCCTCCCGATGCTGCCAGCCCGGGCGGGGACGTGGGAGCGGAGCTCTGCCGCCTCCCCGGGGTGGCCGGGGACGGGAGCGGGTGGGAGGGACGGCAGATGCACACAAGCACTCTTGGCTGTTCCCCTCCTGCCCGCCCAGCACCCGGGTCCTGCCTGGGGTCTCACTGCTTTGCCCAGTGGAGGGGGAGATGGGTGCCTAGGGAATGTGGGTCGAGTTTGGTGGTGTATGAGAGGTGGTGGCACCCGAACAGGGGAGCAGTGCTGTGGTGAAGCCCAGGCAAGGAGCACAGGCTGCGTGGTGTGGGAACACAGGCAGTTCTGGCTCAGCCAGGAGAGGAGAGGTGCCAGTGGGGTCTTGTGCAGAGGCTGTGCTTGGCACCAGTGGTGTCCAACAGGCTTCTTATGGGGAGGGACATGGCACTGTCTGCTTCTCTTGGCACCCACACTCTGGGCAGCCCCTGAGGACTGGGGACAGGCTCTGCAGGCATGGGCAGACAGTGTGTGAGTCTGCACATGCTCTGCTTGTTCTGCTCACTTTTGCCTGTTCCCAGAGCCACTTGGCCAGGTGGTGGCAGAGCCAATGAGCACCCATGGGTGGGAGGCTCAGCCAGAGATCCTGGCTCCTTCTGCACTGCAGGTCTTCAACTCTTCCAGAGCAAGTCTGCTGTTAATTCCCTCCATCTCTCCACAGTATCAGCAGCCACCTCCGGGCTGGGCCACTGGCAGGCAGGCAGCAGCAGGCAGCTGGGAGGCTGTGAGGAGCTGGTGCCACCTCTCCCTGCGTCCGTGCTCCTGACTCACCCAGCAGAAGGTGTGGCTGGGCTGCACACTCCTGACTCCTGTCTCTTCTGCTCCGTCTGTTCCTGGTGGGCAAACCGGAGGCTCGGTGTGATGGGGTTGCTCTGAGACCTCGCCCCAGGAGCTTCAGGCCTGGATGTTGGTGCTGTTTCTCCCGGACAATGTGGCTGATACTCTGGAGAAGCCCTCTCTTCCCCCCTGTTCTCCAAGTGCCTGAGCTGGTGGCCAGCTGGGACCTGCGTCTCACCCTCTGGGTCCTGAGCTTTGCCTCGATGGTTGTGCAGATGGAGGGCCAGGTCTACTCGCCCACTGTCAACACGCACTATGGGAAGTTACGAGGGGTGCGTGTGCCATTGCCCAGTGAGATCCTGGGGCCCGTGGACCAGTACCTGGGGGTTCCTTATGCTGCTCCCCCCATCGGGGAGAAGAGATTCATGCCCCCCGAGCCACCACCGTCCTGGTCGGGCATCAGGAACGCTACCCACTTCTCACCAGTCTGCCCCCAGAACATCCACAACGCCGTTCCCGAGATCATGCTGCCCATCTGGTTTACCTCCAATTTGGATATCGTGGCCACGTACATCCAGGACCCCAACGAGGACTGTCTGTACCTCAACATCTACATCCCCACGGAGGATGGTGAGTCCCCTCTGGGGTGACCGCAGGAGAGCAGTGGGGGGGGTCACTCCACCCCTCCCCAGCAGTGGTTGGTCTCACCTGGGTGTTGTGTTTGAAGCATGTGGTTGTGGACCCTGCAGCATGCTGTCTGTTTGTAGAAAGCTTTCTCTGGCCACGCAGCTTGCCCTCTTGCCCTCAGCTGCCATCTCTGTCTCGCGTGCTCCTGCTCCTCCACACCTCCCGGTCCCACCCCTCCACCTCCATGGCATCGTCACGGGTTCCTCTCTTGTATTGCTAAATCTGAATCCGACTCTCTGACCGCAGATCCACAGAGTGACAAGCTGATTTGTGCTCCCCACAGGCGCCGAGTGCCAGGTTCTGTCTTGAGTTGGTTCGAGTTCGTCCTTCCTCCCTGCTTCCCACCCTCCCCAGGTCCATGCGCTAGTTGTGGGCGTGGGCTGCGGCTGGGAGGAACACTCTCTGCCTCTCCCTGGGAAGATGCTCCGGCAAGAAAGGGACCACAGAGCCCTTTTCTGGGCCCTGGTACGGACGGGTGGTTGGGGTGCACTGGCAGACACATCGCTTGGCTGCTCCTCCGCGCGCCGGTGGGACAGCGGCAGAGCGATGAGCCTGGGGTGCTGGGGACACACGGGGGCACGGTCCTGTTGGGGTGAGGCTGAGCGGCGCTGGGTGCCTCCTTGTCTAACCTTTTCCTTTGTAGGGGATCCCACCTGAACTGTAAGTAGAGGGCAGAGGAGGCAGCGCCTGCCCGCACGCCCGCCCCAGCCTCACCGCAACGGGAGCCCCCAGGGATTTTCAGCGGGTCGGAAGGGACCTGCAGCCGGTCTGCTGCACACAGCAGAGCAGCCTGGCGGGCCAGTGGCTTCTCCCAGGCTGGCTGGCTCCACTCCTCGGTCTCTGGGGCCCACGGAATGCATCATGCCTTCCTTCCCGCCCAGCACGGCTGGCCCAGAGTTTTCCTCCCATGGCGACGCTCCCTCCCCACCTCCCGCGGTCCCGGGGGCGGTGGGAGGGTAGCAGCGTGGTTGTGATTGCATGCCCACTCCCATCAGTGGAGCCTCCTGTTATTTTGTAGTCTTTTATTCATTTTACAGTAAAACGGATTTCCAAGGAATGCACCCGAAAGCCCAACAAGAAAATATGTAGGAAAGGAGGTATGTAGCAAGCCGACCGGCAGAGAGGCACAGAGAGGAAAGAGAGAGAGAGTGAGAGAGTGAGAGGGTGCCTGGCTGGCCCCCGGCCTGCAGCACTCCTCCAGCACCTCTCTGTGCTGCCACCCGGACTGTGGACCCTCCAAGCAGCCCACCCTGCCACCCCCTGCTTCCCACTGGGAAGAGCCCCACAGATGCTCTGGCCAGCTGGGAGCACAGGCCTGGGGTCAGGTCGTGAGGATGCTCATGTTGCTCCAGGCCTTTCAGAACAGCTTCTCCTGGGTTGAGCCTGCACTCCCACCTTAATCCCACTGGCACTGACAGCCTCCCAGTCCCTGGCCATGAGGGATAGCCTCTGAGGGCACGTAGCACTTAATGCATCCATCCCTTAGGTTGGGTTACCCCATTGGGAGTGTACAGACCTGCTCAGGGAAGGACCTGTGTGATGGGGGACTGCAGTCCATCCTGGGCTGAGCTTTTCCCTCATTGCATCCCTGATCATTTTGCATCCAAAGCTCCTTGGTTAAAAGCATAAAGCCTCTCCTGGCTGTGTAAATGCTGCAGATTCTGCCCTGAGCCTTGTGCCTGCCAGGGCTGCTCCCCACTGCTCACACCCCCATGCCAGTGCCAGTCCTGCCAGTAAGGATTTGGTCTCCAGCCCATGGCACAGCAGCCTTCCTGAGCCCTAGCTGCCTCATGGGCAGCCAAGCAACTCCACTTTAGACACATCTCTGCTTTGCCTTGCCTCCACTGACCTTCCCCCATTGCCCCTAAATGATCTTGTATTCCCAACCAGTGACATGCACAAGGGAGTAGAGATGTACAAATGGTAGCTGGCTCAGCCCCGTGTCAGACACAATGCCTCACCCTTCCCTCCACACAGCCCCCTTGCAGGCAGGGAGAGCTGGCTGCTCTGTGCATCCCAAAGATGAACGTGTGGACGGTCAGGCAGCCAAACTCTTCTGAAAGGCTCAGTACAGGGTGTCTGGCTGGCACAGGCTGCTGTCCTGGGTGTCCTGCAGCAGCAGCAGCAGCAGCAGCAGCAGCAGCAGCAGCATCCCTGCATCCCAGCCTCTGTCTCCCTGCACCCCTGGGTTTGGCGGGGCCAGTGCAGCTGGGCTTGGAGGTTTGGGGAGCGCTTTCCCTCCAGCCGTTTCCCCCACTTCTGTTGTTTGGTTTCTTTGCTTTGCTTTTCCTGTTGCTGTCCTGGCTATTCACACGCCATCTCTCTGAGTGCCAAGGCTGCCCCTGAAAGGGCTGGCACATTAGGGAGTCTCTGCACGCTGCCTCCGGAGCCGGCTGTGCCAGTGATCACCAGCCACTTCAAAGCGCTTCCTCTCCCGGCCCTCCCACCGGCTGCCAGGGCTGGCAGACCCCTGCCACCCCCAGCCCTACAGCCAGGGCAGGGGAAGCAGGCTCCAGGTTACTGCCAGAGAAGGGGATGATAGAAGGTGTGACAAAACACCTTGGGTGTGCTCATCCCCTGGGTTTCCCTCCCCGCTGGCTCCGCTCACGGGCAGGGTTTCCTTGCAGCCCATCTGTGGTTGCCTCTGGTCACCTCCCTGGTGAGAGACATTCCCTTTGCCCCCACTGGGCTCTGTTGACTCATGGAGCAGCAGATCCCCAGTCCCAGCTATTTGGACATCCAGGTGTGGCGTGCCACGAATTAAAACACCCAGACACTGGCACTTCCCTCCAGCTCTGGCCAGGCTCTGGTAGCTGTTGGCTTGAATTAATTGAGTCACTTGTGATGAAACACAGAAGCTCCCACACTCCTCATTGTGTATCCTAGGTTAGTAATGCTTGGGGAGAGGGTAATGTACCTGTGCTGATTTCCTCAGGTTGAACATTTGAACGTTGACTCATTCTGGAATAATCATGATTACTTATTTCTAAGGCCACAGACGAGCAGTGATAAGCACTCCTCTCACAGAACAGTATTTTGGTGTTTGAAAATGCCTCAGCTCCCACCTTACTGGAGTTCTCATGACTTCTGCCACCCCTAAGCTCAGTGTATTTCAGAGCAGACAAAGGACTGAGAATTTATCAGTCATGCTTGTTTATCTCTGGGACAGAAAAACATCCCTGTTTCCCTGCCAATTGCCCACAGTAATTTCCTATATGGAAATTTTCTAAATGCCAGTCTCCTCCATACACACTGGTCCCTTCTCTGGTAGCAATACAGGGCAGCAGTGCTTTGAGAGCACCATGCATGGTGCCAGGGGAGCTGACAGCACTGAGGCTCATTTGAGGCTCAGATTTTGCTGCAAAAATAGTGCTGCCCACCCAAAGACCATGTACACACACGCACCCTGAGAGTACAGTACCTATGTGCAAAATGCAGCTCTGCCCCATGCTTTGTGCTGCCAACACTTCCAGCCTGTTTTTGGCTGTGGTAGATGCCAAGATGACTTTTCCTTCCCTTCATCACCAGCCTGGGCAAGCCTTGCTGCAGGGCATGAGGAGGTGGATGTCATTTTTGGAGGGGAAAAATGTGGTTGCCCTGCACTTTGCAGCTCTTCCTGGTTTTCATTAGCAAATGCCCAAACGTCTCTGGCTGGGACTGTGAAGAGTCTGCGATATTGCAGAGACAAATGTGCAGCTCCAGCATCTTCCTCTGCTGTGTGAGGGTGCCTGGAGCTCCCAGCAGCTCCTGGGCTAAGGAAGCACTTTGGCAGCTCTGCGGGAAAAGCCTTGTGGCTTCTCCGCCGCTCTCCAAGAAGCTGACTTGTCCAAGTACCAGCTGAGGCTTCCCTACAGCTGCACAAATTCTGCAGTGCTCCTTTGCTGGAAGCTTCTTCCCAGCCCCCTCGAAGGCTGGTGCTTTGCAGAGCTGGCTGTGGGCAGACCACTGCCCTGGTGCTCCGCTTCCACTCCGGGGAGCAATTTGCAAAGGTGAGGGTCTGTGTTTGTGCTGCCAGAGGCAGCAGAGCGTGAGAAGATGCAGTGCTTTTAGAGTCCACTCAGGGATGGAGATAACTCCTCTGCATCATTCCAGGGAGGGGCAGGCCAGCACCAAGGAGTGCTGCAGTCCTGGAGCAAGGGCTGATGGCTGGAAGGCCCTCGGACAGAGGTCCCAGCTGAGCTGTCCCTGCCTGTGGGGTTGTGCAGCAGCAGGTTCAACAGCTGCACCATTCTCTGTCCTGTTCCTTGTCACTCCCAGAGGAGCAGCTGAGATGCTGTGGCCAGCAGCAGGTGTACCTTTGGGTGCATGCAGCCATCAGAGGCTCCTGCTCCCTGCAGCATCGTGGCTGCTTTGCAGGAGTGGGTGCCCCAGGGAGCTTGCACTGAGGAGAGGGTGCTGGAGTTGCCTATGGGTGCCCTGAACAGACATTTGGATCTGGAAAGGTGTCATCTCAGCCTCCTCCTCCTCTCTTGTCCACACCATGCTGAGAATGAAGGCTCCAAGGACTGAGGCTCCTTACCCTGCTTTATCTCTGTTTGCACTGGTGTCAGTGCTGTTGGTATGGTTTACTTAAGATAGCATAAATCTAGCATGGATGCCCCTGTTTCAGGCAAAGTGATTTTTTTTTTAAAACTAAACTTGAACTTAAATCTTCCTAGAGCCTTCAGATAAGAGCATATGCATCCTTCCTATCGGCCTGAACAATGTCACTTTGCAGTCAGCTTAAAGTGAAGTGGCACAACAGACATTCACCTCCTGGGTTAGTGGAGAGTGTTTTTGATGATGGTAAGGAGATGGTAAGGAGAATAAGAGCCATGAGCACTTTTAGTTTTTCCAGCTCTGAATCCACAGGCTTAAACTCATCCCCATGAGAGTGGGTGCTGCAGGGCTCTGTGTGGTGGCCTTTGTTAGAACAGAGGAAGATCTCCTGGGCTGGGTGTCCCTGAACATGGCAGTAGCCAGTGGAAAGTGGGACTGGGTGAGAGAAGTGAAGCTGTGATTGCTCTCATGAGCTGGGGGGGCATTGGTGGGTTGTGCTGGAGGTGAACATTGCAGCAAGAGGCAGAAAGCCCACTTGGTCACAACAGTCTGTGTTGGCCATAACCACCCTGGCACCTTCCTGCTGATGGGTGAGGCTTATGCTTTGCATCTGCCACACACACATGCCACTGCTGTCCCCCTTCCCCCTGGCCTGCATCACTGCACTCCTGCTTTGCTTAGCTTCCCAAGTGCTGCTTTCTGCCATCTCTTCCGTGGTGCCTGAAGCTCAGGTTGCTGGAGGCTTGTCCCAGCTATCCCTAAGCTCTGCAGCAGCAGTCTCCAGCTGGATCCCTCCCTGCTCAGCCAGGACAGTCAGGTCACAGAGATGTTGTCCACTGCCCTCTTTTACAACCTGACAAGTCCTCATAGCTGATTCCTCCATTCTCATCTGCACAGAGACTTTTGTCCCCTGAAGGAGACCAGGCTGGAGGGCTGCAGCCTGGCCAATCCCAGGCCTTTAACAGCACCAGGGCCTTTGGCAGTGGAAAATAATCTCCAGCTGACTGTGGTCAGCTTCTCAACTCTGAAGCATGGTGTGCATCAAGGCTCCCTGGCTGTGGTCTTCATTAGAGAAAAATCCCTCTCCCTTAGAAGTACCAAGAGGTTGGTGCATAGCACTGGTTAGCAAATATTGCATGAGTACTTTGTCATTTAAGTGCTTTCTGTGCTTGCAGCTCTTCCTAATGAAGACACAGTAGGTCAAGCTTGCAGCCTCCTGCAAAGAGGCTGTGGATGCACAGCCCAGCCAAGTGTGTGGCTGGGGGTGGGCTGGGCAGGCAGTGAGGGAAGGATGCAGCAGTGAGGGGGAGATGCTGAGGCTGAGGTGCTGGGGCAAGAGATGACAGGGATGGGTTGGTGATGGGTGAAGAGAAGAGAATGATGAGATGCTCAGAGGATGGCTGGGTGGTGAAGCAGGAGGTGAGGAGCATGGTGGGGGTAGGTCGGGAGGTAAACTCTGCCTTGGAGAAAATCAGAACAGCACAGGAGACAGCTGATCCATCCCTGCCCTTGGCAGGAGCAGCTCTACCTCACCTCTTTCTGGCAGTGTGTCCCACCTGGTCTTCAACACCTCCCCAGGCCGACTCTTCGAGTGCTTCTGCCCTTTCTGCCAGAAAGGTTTTCTTCTCATCCTGCCTCCTGTAGCCCCAGGGCTGCCTGAGAGGGACTTGCTCTTCCACCTCACCCCTCACAGTAGTCTTTAATGTGTTGGGATGCTGCTGGAGCTCCCATCATGCCTCTGCTCCCAGGATTCATGTGACCCAGCCTTCTGCAAACTTTTCATGCCCTGCTGGATCTGTCGAAGTTTCTGGTTGCTGCTCCTCCAGAGTTTCTCCAGCAGGTCATGGCTGCTTAAGGCATTCTACAAGCCTCTCCCCCTGATGGAGCTGCCTCACAGCCATTTCAGATCTCTTCCTACCCCATCACAGATTCCTTTTAAATTCAAATTCTATCCCACTCATGCTGCCATCTCTGTTATCCACATCCTGTGTCACCTGCAGAATGCCACTCCCAGACTGACAGTGAGCACGGCTCCCCAGTTTTGTCTTTCTGACCAGTTTTGTGCATTTCGTCCTGTAATTCCCACAGGCTTGCCCCTTGCTCGTGGGAGCTTTTCTGGGGGCTGTGAATGCTCTTGCTGGGGCCTGTTGGTGGTGGCAGCAGGACCCTGGGATCAGCCAGATTCCTGGCAGGATGTCAGAGCCCCTTGTCTCAGGGGAAAGTCAGTGGACAGTGCAGGCACTGTGTGGATAATTCCTGCCTGGGGGAAACCCTGCTGTCTCCCCAGGGGTCACCATCACCTGGGGGAGTTCTTTTTGCTGGCATTAGGGAACAGAGAACTTGCAGGCATTAGTCTGCAGCTCTAAGGGGATGAGAACACCCAGCCTCTTCCTAAAATTCAGAGCTCCAGAGCACAGGGATGGCACCACTTGCCTTTGTGTCCACATTGGCATGCAGTCCTTTGCAGGAGTGGGGTTTTGGCACAGATTTTTTAGCACCCCTGCTCCCTGCCAGCCCACAGGCCATCTCCTGCTGGCTGCAGTTTGGGGAGTGCCAGGCTCACTGCAAGCCATTCACAGCAGCATTCCACAGTGCCCAGCTGGGGCTGCTTGGGCTGGCCCTTGCCCCAGCACTGCAAGTTGATGAAGGGACAAGTCACTCAAGATGTTACAGAAACTAATATGTTTAGGATTCTGCCTTGGCCAGGTCAAGCTGATTGGTGCCTTTGAAGTCCTCAGTGAAACATGGACCTGGTCTTGTATGGAGGGAGTTGGTGCAGGATGGAGCCAGGCAGCTCAGGGGAGCACCTGTCATGAGGGATCCCTGCATGCTGTGGTGGTGTCATGCAGTGGTACCAGTGGTTTGTGGCCAGGCACAGCAAGGAGCCACACACCATGTGGGGGTGATGGGGCAGGACCCTGCCTGGCAGTCAGTGGCCATGCAAGGCAACCCTTAGTGTGAGCTCTGCAGAGGACAGTTGTCCCCAGGGGCAGCAGAGCTGGGAGCAGGGCTCCTGTTCACACCTGGGTGCAAGGAGAGGGAGCCTTGCCTGGAGCTGAGGGTGCATGACCAGGCGGGGACCAGGCTGGGATGCAGGAGGATCAAGTGTTTTGAGAGACTCATCCACCGCCAGTGCTGATGCTGCCACAGCCCCACTTGTGTCTTCCCTGCCACCCCAGCCCTCCCCAGGGAGGCTCTGGGAAGGGGCCCAGGTGAAGCAGCATCCTGGCACACTCCTGGGGCAGTCTTGCCCGTGCCCTACACTGCCCTGGCTCTGGGAGAGGTGCAGTGTGAGTAGCCAGCAGTGCTGTGGGGCACAGGCGTGGCCCCACTGTCTCTGCTATCATGCTATTTTTGAATTCTCTTTTTTTTTTTTTTTGTTGTCTTTTCTTCTTCTCTTTTTTTCTTTCTTTCTTTCTTTCTTTCTTTTTTTTTTTTTTTGTTTGTTTTTATTTCGTTTCGTTTTCCTTTTTGTTCTGTCTCCTCGTGTTTGGTCCCTAGGAGCCAGCGCTAAGAAACAGGGCGAGGACTTAGCGGATAATGACGGTGATGAAGACGAAGGTATTTGTGTGCTCGAGGCTGCCACTGCATGACACGCAAAGCAAAAGCAAAAGCAGCTCCGTTTGCCCGCCATCCGCTGCCACCCCCAGGGAGCCCTGTGTGTGTCTGTCTGCCGTGCCAGGCAGCTGCGCGGGGTGGGGGGCAGGCTGGCCGGCTGTGCAGGGCACCCAGGACCTTCCCCTCCTCCTGGTGTGGGGGGGAAAGCTCGTGGGGTTTTTTTTCTGCTTTAGGAGAAGTTTTGCTCCTTGCTCAGTTGGAGCGAGGGCAGGGAAGGAAGCATGGCAGCTTGGGAGGAGAGAAGCCCTCGGGCACCTGGGCCCATTTCACCCTGAGCCCGGTCACATCCCACCTCCAGCCTCATCCCTCCAGAGTCAGTGACATGCATCTGGGAGCCAGCAACCTCCCCATCCACCCTTGCCTGGCCCTGCTGTGGCTGTGCCAGCAGCCTGAACACTTGGCAGCCAAAGGGCATCTGGCCATGCACAGGAGACCCAGGGTCCACTTGTTCACTTCTTCCTCACCCACTGGAAGTGAGGTCTTGCTTGCAAGCACCAGCCAAAACAGATCAAGTGGCCTTTCAAGCAGATGTGATTCTAGATCTATGCCAGGACTAAGCAAGCTGCAGAATGGGCTATTTTTAGTAGAACAGGGTGGTTTGTCTGCAGGTTATGGAGTCAGCGTGTTTGGCTGCAGAGATGTGATGAGGAGGTAGGAGGAAGGGTTGGCCAGGGTGCAGCCCCAATGTGCTGAGGACAGTAAAGCCTCATGGTGTGCAGAAAGCCTAGGGCAGCTCAAACAAGGCCTGGCATATGGCATTTAAGATCTGGGAAATAGATGAAAAACTTTTTCCTTGGCAGTACTAAAACCCTGTTGTTTACTCCTGCTAACCTGTGCCCCATGATCTCTTGTACCAGGGCGTAAACTGGCATTCAGCCTCAGTGACTCAACTGTGCTAAATCCACACACACCAAAATGTGCTGCAGCAGTTCAGAGCTGTTTATTTCCTGGTACATCTCTGTACATTGCTGCCATTCTGCTGTGAGGAGGGCCCCATATATGTCAGAGAGTGGCTGCAGGATGGAGGAGAAGACAGGGGCACAGGCACTGATGTTTCTGCCCCTCACATTTCAAGCAGGTGGTCCTGGAAAAAATTGTCCTGATGTAGCTCTGCCACACAGGCAATGTCTGCCCTGGAGGAGCTGCAAGCACTTTTTGCTCCCCTGGTCTCTGCATTTGTCTCGCAAAATTCTGGCAATAGGAAAAGAGCCAGCACAAGTTTTGGGTTTGGCATAGCCTCGTTCTCCTGGAGGGAAGAGGTTTTCTGTATGGGAGGCCACCTTTAGCCATGCTGTGGGGCACAGCTGGAGGTGAGAATGGCCACAGATACCCATCAGCCTGGCCTGCAGCCCCCTGCAATGGGCAAGCCACAGAGAGGAGTGGACACGGGCAGGGGTTAGGTGGGTGTGAAGGAGCACGAACAGCCCAGCAGGGCTCTGGTGTTGGTGGCTGTGCCCCAAGAGTCCCCGTCCTGGTGGGACACTGTGCTGCACTGCTGAGGGAGGCAGGCAGGGAGCAGCAGCTGCCTGGGGCAGCTGAGGCCAAGCAAGGCACTGCCAGCCCACCCCAGCAAGGTGCTGGGCATGAGTGAGTACAAGGGAGGACAAAGTCCATCAGTGCTGGGTGGCCAGCCCAGGACAGGGCTGGGCAGTGCAAGTATGTGGGACCTGGCGATGTCTCCATGGCTGGTGCTGCTGCCTCGTCTGTGTGACATGGGCAAGATGCACCAGGAGCCCAGGCATGGGTGTTATTCCCTTGTGGGTGGCCATGGCTCCGTGAGGGATCACCAGCCAGTGGGGCAGAAGGGGCAGGATGTCCCCTGGACAGGAGAAGTTAAGAGAGGGAGCGTGGCTGCTCCCTGTGCACTAGGCTCCCACAGTCCTTCCTCCCTGCCCCTCGGGGTCCCATTCCCCATCCTCACTCCATGCCTCATGCCCTGTCCTCGTCCAGACGCCGTGCTCACCTCCCTGACACGCACACGTGCATACACTGTCTGCCTCATCACCATGTCTGTGTCTGGGCACTGGGGTGCCGTGGGTTTACATCCAGACAGGCAGGTCTCTGCCTTCCCAGGGGAATGGGAAGGGGGAGTGGGAGAAGTAAGACATTGGAGCACACATCAGTGCCCCCCCACCACCGCCTTCTAGGTCCTGCACACCCCCATCCCTGCCCCCCTCCGCAATGCCAGCTTCCAGGACTCACGGAGTGCTTGGGTCCAGCCAAAGACAGGACCTGGGGCTGCATCCTGGGGCTGGACTCTGCAACTCCCACCCACAGCAGACCTGATCTGGCTCCCACACAGTGCCAGAGCCCAGCTCTGGGGAAGAGCAGCGGGGTCCAGCCAGCGTCCCTCCCTCACATGCTCAGACCCCTGAGGGGACAGCAATGTGGGGACAGTGCAGCAACAGCCACCTCCCCGAGAGAAGCTGGCAGGGTTGGTTCAGCGGTGTTTGGCTTTGGGGGTCCATGCTGTGGCCCCCAGGAGAGCTCTGCCTTTGGCTCCTAAGCCCCCTCCCTGGTCCTGGCAGCTGGCATTGCCCTTGTACTTGGTTCTGCCTGTCGGGCAGGGTGCTGCGGCCGTCGGTGCGGTCCTGTGTTTAACCACCTCTCCTTCCAGACATCCGGGACAGCGGGGCCAAGCCGGTGATGGTCTACATCCACGGTGGCTCGTACATGGAGGGCACGGGGAACATGATAGACGGCAGCATCCTGGCCAGCTATGGGAACGTGATTGTCATCACCCTCAACTACCGCGTTGGAGTGCTCGGTATGAGCTGCCTGGCGTGGGCGGTGCCGTCAGCAGAGCCGGGCAGTGGGACAACCCTTGTGTCTGACCGGGCTCGGAGCAGCTGGGGAGGGGGTGGAGGGGGGTGTTAGGGCCCGGCGGGATGCGCTGTGGGCACTGCCCCTGCCTTCCGTCCTGGCAGCCCAGCGGGTGCCACGTGGCAGAGCCCCCAGCACACGGTCACAGCCTAGTCTGGGTCCTGGCACCAGCCCCCCCTGGGCTCATTTACACCAACTGGCTCAACTGAAAGCAAATATTGGTTTGTGGTTAAATGAATAATAAATGTGTTTATCCAGCATCTCCTCCTGAGAGGGCTCAGAGCAGTGAGGTGCCAGCGGGTGCTGCCTGGCTGTCCTGGGGACCTGGCAGCTCTCCCTCCCTGGGCACAGGCAGCCTCCAAGCCAGTTGCACTGCTGGGGCCCCCTCAGCAATCCACCATGATGTGGCTGTCTGCAGTGGGGACCACAGAAGGGTGTCAGGTGCCATGCAGAGGAGGGTGGCAGTCCCGTTTCCAAAAGCAAAGGTGACTTAGAGAGGCAAAATGAGGACAGAGGGTCAAAAGGCAACACAGTCCCCTGCCTGAAGCAGCAGAAAGCCCCAGGGGCTGAGACACAGGAGGCTTGTGTGGAACACCACTGCTGCTTCCCTTAGCAGCATGAGAAGAAGGGGTGTAGAGGTTTGGGGAAAGCTCCTTTCCAGCCAAGCTGCTGCCTCTTTTCCTAGCCATCCAACCTAGCATGGTGCTCTCCCTTGGCAGCTGGGCTCCTGCCTGGTACCTGGGGCAGCACATCCCTCTGATGGCCTCCAGAGCCCATAGTTCCTTGTGGAAGATGATAGTTAACCTATTCAAAACCTGTTAATGTTAAAAGTCTGGCCTTTAAGATGGATAGGTGCAAAGTTAAGACACATGAGTCACAATGAGACATTAGACTTAGGTGGTACCTTCATCATTTCCTTCGAAGTGGTGCACCACACCCAGCCAGACCACCTCCAAGTGCCAGCACAGCCCTGGGGCCGCTCCCTGTGTGCTGGGGTTACCTGCCTGGATTTTACCTCAGGCCCATGGTTTTTGCTTCCTGCTAAAAGTCAAAGCAAACGAAAGGGTGATAACTTATCTTGGGTGTTTCCTATGCTATTGAAAGCATTTCTCACCTTCTTCCTCACTGAGAGCCTTTGTGTTTTAAGCTGCAGTCGGTTCCTCTCTGCCCAGCCCACCTCCTTACATTTATAGAGCCTCCCCCAGACCACACTAGTCCATGGAAAGCATTGGCTGTGCACACACTCACCCTGCCTGCAGCCACTGATGCTTCCTCAGCTTTCCTTGGAGCTTGTGTGAGATGTCTTGAGCTGTTCTAGCACAGGTGGTGATATGGGTCAGACAGATCTTTGTGCTCTTTACCCTGTCACTGCTTGTTGTTGGCCAAAGAGGCTCCCTGAGGTTTGCAGCTGCTCTCTCAGCCTTTCCCCCCTCTGTGCTGTGCAGAGTGTGGCTGGAGCTCAATGTGTGTCCCTGCTCCAGCTTAGAATTCACAAAACTCTCTTGGTAGTGTGGTGTCACAGTGGGATAGGGTCTCATGGTGGGATAGGGTCCCACAAAAGCTGCCCTATATCTGGGGAAAGGGGGGTGGGAAATCAGGACTTTCTCTGTTCCTTCATCCCTAACCAGGCTCCCCTTGGCCCTCAGGGTTCCTGAGCACGGGGGACCAGGCTGCCAAGGGCAATTACGGGCTGCTGGACCAGATCCAGGCGCTGCGCTGGGTCAGCGAGAACATCGCCTTCTTTGGGGGAGATCCCCTGAGGATCACAGTCTTCGGCTCCGGCATCGGGGCCTCCTGTGTCAGCCTGCTCACCCTCTCACACCACTCTGAAGGTAGGTGTCAGCCCTGCCCGAGGCTGCTGCAACTGAGAGCAAACTGGTGCTAACCCAGGGAGGGGAGCCCACGTGGCTCCTGCTGCCCAGCCTAACAAAGTCAGGGCTGCTTTCTAGTCAGTCACTGTGAGAGCCTGGACCAGGACTGGGAAGCAAAACCTTCTCTTTTTGGGCAGAAAGAGGCCAGTGGGAGAGCCTGTGGGAGCCAGGGATGGAGTGAGTGCTCCCTGTGGACAAGGCTGCAGCCCAGGGCCAGCACCTTGGCATGGGGAAAGGTGGGGACCTCTCCTGATGCTCAGGTTTTCCAAGGTGTGGAGATATGGTGGTGGTGTAGGGCACCATGCAGGGCACTGGGAACAAGGATCATTCATCCTGGAATAGAGGGGAAGACAGAGCACCCCAGACATCCCTCCTGAGCCTGGGGAGGGATGGAGGGCTCTGTGTTGTGAGACTGGGAGAGCTGGAAGTGCTGCACCTAGCAAAACACAGGTGGAAGTAATATGATTAATATCTGTAAATATAGCAGAGTGTTTACTCTAAATAAAGAAGGGAATTATTTATGCTAAAAGATTGTGTTGGAATAAGAGCAAATGCATGTTAACCACCTGCAAAGACATTTACATCAAGCACTGAGGGGGGAAAAATTAACTGTGAGACTAGAGGTGTTTTTGATAAACCTCCTAAAGGAAATTATAGAAGCAAAGCCTGAACTGGGTATGGTGCAAAGGGGAGCAGCCTGCCAGGGACCTGTTCATGAGCTTTATATGAAGGTACAGCCATCTTCCAGTGCTGTGTCCCCAGGTGTGATGCTGAGGAGGAAAGGACATGTGTAAGCAGCAGACACAGGCATGAGTCTGCCCTGCAGAAATACACAGCAAATTGCACTCGAAGCTGATGTGAAGAGCTGCTGCCCTGCTCAACAGCCTGGGAATCACACAGGAATGGAGACCTCCAGAACCTCAGCGGGGCTGATGGCTGATGATGGGGAGTCTTTTACAGGCTGAAAGCTCCTGCAGAAAGAAAAAGTGTTTTCTCTGCCCATATTGAGTGTGAGAGGCTGGGAAGGGAACACTGTGTGTAATGCATTCTCAATGTGCTCCTTTCCATCACAGGAGTGCAGGAGTGTGTGCTTGGCTGCCCAGGTGGCCCCAGCCTCTTGCAGGGGTCCAGAATGGAGCAGCATGGAGAGAGGCTGAGGGTGGACTGGATTGGAGGGGCTGCTCCTTGTGACTTTTCAGCCATGAAAATTAGTCCAGCCAGTATATGCACTTCTCAGGTGATGCTACACTTAATGCCACTAAGCCCTGCACCTGCATGATGAATCCTCTGCTGCCCCATGCAGCCTCAGTGCCTCTGGTGTGCCCCCCCTGCATCTCAGAGGTGCTGAGTGCCCTCTACCCTCACTGCTGGGCCAGGGGAGCTGCTGCTGGCTGTAAATGCTATGAGGCAGGAGGAGAATGCTCAGTGCTTCTCATAAAGCCAAATAACCATAAAATGACCTCAAAAAATTCCCTGTGCCAGAGCACCCATATTCCCAGGGATGGAATATGGCTGGCTCTGGAACACGGCGTGGGAACAGTGCTAACTTGCAGCCTGCAGAACAGGTGGGTTTGTTTTTACTGCATCAAAATAAAACTTCTAGTGATCACAAGCCATTAATGAAGCTGCTGATTTGTGCCTGCTCTGCCAGGTGCTGCAAGAGGCAGACACGAGGCTTGTACAGAACATGTTCCCACATGAGCTGGGGAAATCCACAGCTCCCTGCCAGCTTCAGGCCTTGTAGGGTCACTCTGATTCCTCATCAGTGACCAAAGTGCTGTTTTTCTCCCCAGCCAGCCATGCCAGGGCAGGAGCAGTCTTTGCCAGGCAAACTTTATCTGCTTCCTTTGCCCCTTCTCCATGGGGTTTCTGCCCTTTGCTGCCAGCCCTCCAGATCTCAATTGGACAAGGCATCCAGCACCCTGCTTTGAGCAGGGCTTGCTTCAGACACCCCCAGCAGTGTTTCCAGTCTCAGCTACTGGGCAAAGCAAGGAGGCAATCAGGAGTTGGCAGCAGCTGGTGGCAATCTGCAGCTCTAACCACCCTCTGGCAGAGCCCTGGCCCCACCACTTGATTCCACTATGCCATGGCAGCCAGTCCTGCAGGAGGCAGGGTGTGTTGGGACCCCGACCTTGGAGGGGAACAGGAAGGAAAGGCACAACTTCACCTTCTTGCCTGGGCCTCAGCAGGCTGGAGAGGTCCAGTGTGGAGTGCATGGTGCTGATGTCTCCCTGGGGTGCTTGTCAGGCTTCAGTCAGGTGCTGGCATGGAGTGGGAGGACATGACAGGTCTGGGCTCTCAGAGTCCTGGCTCCCTCTGGATCAGGATGTGGCCATGCAGAGACATGGCAAAGGGGCTCCATCAGGGACATGACCAGCTATTGGTGACATCAGCTGCCCTGTACTTCCCCAGGCAGTGGTGGGCAGGGCCAGAGCCCAGCCTGGTGGGTCTGTCTGGGAAGTGATGCTGCTGGCAGGGCGCAATAGCTGCTGCTGGGACAGCATCTCCAGGGAGCCAGGAAACCCCATCCTGGCTCCTTGGCACGTGGCTGATGGCGCAGAGCAAGCAAACCCATGGCCAGTCTCCAGCCTGTAGGCTGGGTATGGCTTTCTAGGGCACCAGGAGGTGACAAACAGAGCTTGTGACTTCTCTTTGTCCCAGTGCATGGGGACTGTACGTCAGGTACTTGGCAGAGTGAGGGCTGTGCGTGCAGACAAGAGCTATGGACATGGTGGCTGGCAGCCAGGAGCCTCTGAACACTTCTGCTGCGGGAAGGTGCTGCTCCGCTTCTCTGCAGAGTGGCACAGCCTTGGTTGCACAGGGGTTCTCTGCGTTTCAGGGTGCCAGGGGCAGCCCCATGGCCACCACGCTGCTGTGCCAGAACCATTCATGTTCACCTGGAACAGTCCCTCATGGTAAACAAGTGCTGGGGTCTGGCAGGGGTGCAGGCAGCACTTGGGGTGCAGAGAGGGCTGGTCAGAGAGCAGGGACCCCTGGGTGCACCCCAGACTGGCTGCCTTTCGCGGCCCAGAGGCTCTGCTTCCTCACCACCCTTTGTATTCTGAGCACAAGCACCATTGACATGGGACTGGAGCGAAGCCACGCATTTCTCTGCCTGGGCCAGGGCCTTTGTGGCCTCGTTTTCCAGGGCGAAAGTCCACTCCCTCTGTGTTCCTGGTGGCAGAAAGGCCCTCTTTGTGCATCTGGCAGCGTGCTCCTGCAGGGCTGGATTGGCACTGAGCAGCCCCAGCTGGGCAGGAAGCAGCAGGGAGGGGGTCGAGGGGGACTCTGACAAAGCGGTGGGGTGGGACACGGCAGGGTTAAGTGTCCCCAGGCAAGCATTAACCCTCCCACTGCTGCCAGCCCACAGCCTGGCTCCTCAGTGAAGCAGGTGCCAACCTGGGCTGGAGGATGGTGCTGAGCCAGGGGCAGTGTTTTCCCCTCAGGGGCTCAGGTAACACATCCCTGGGGTGGCTGGGGTAGCACAGGCTGCTTGGTAAGGCCAGGCTGTGATGCAACCATGGCCCCTCTTCTCCCCACACCAGGACAGGGATGCTGGGTCATCCCCTACAATGGGATCCTCAGGGAGCATAGCAGCCCTCAGTTGCTTCCAGGAGCACCCACTTGCATTCCCAGCTGTCATCCTGCCATCCCCACAGCAGCCCTGAGCTGAGTCCCCTATGTGAGCACAGCTCAGCAGGCAGCACAGCTCAAGGGATAAGGCCAGGTGTGGGCTGGAGCGCTGGGTCCTTGCAGAGATACAAGAGCATCAATGCCTTCTCCATGCTGCATCCTGCACTGCAGCACTGGGATGCTGGAACCCTGCTGAGAGCTTCCTCCACTTCTTGCCTGTGTTGCAGGTCTCTTCCAGAGAGCCATCATCCAGAGCGGCTCTGCGCTCTCCAGCTGGGCAGTGAACTACCAGCCTGTGAAGTACACCAGCATGCTGGCTGACAAGGTGGGCTGCAACGTGCTGGACACCGTGGACATGGTGGACTGCCTGCGGCAGAAGAGTGCCAAGGAGCTGGTAGAGCAGGACATCCAGCCAGCTCGCTACCACGTGGCCTTCGGGCCAGTCATTGACGGGGATGTGATCCCGGATGACCCAGAGATCCTGATGGAGCAGGGCGAGTTCCTCAACTATGATATCATGCTGGGGGTCAACCAGGGTGAAGGGCTGAAGTTTGTGGAGGGCGTGGTGGACCCTGAGGACGGCGTCTCTGGCAGTGACTTTGACTACTCAGTCTCCAACTTTGTAGACAACCTGTACGGCTACCCTGAGGGCAAGGACACCTTGAGGGAGACCATCAAGTTCATGTACACCGACTGGGCAGACCGGGACAACCCCGAGACACGTCGCAAGACTCTGGTGGCTCTCTTCACTGACCACCAGTGGGTAGAGCCATCCGTGGTGACAGCTGACCTGCACGCCCGCTACGGCTCCCCCACCTACTTCTACGCCTTCTACCACCACTGCCAGAGCCTGATGAAGCCTGCATGGTCTGATGCAGCCCACGGGGATGAGGTGCCTTATGTGTTTGGGATCCCCATGATTGGCCCCACTGACCTCTTTCCCTGCAACTTCTCCAAGAACGACGTCATGCTCAGCGCTGTAGTGATGACCTACTGGACCAACTTTGCCAAGACAGGGTGAGTGGGGATGGGTGCTGTGCCCTGGGGGTCTGCACTCACTGCAGCTGTACTCCCTGGGGCTGTGCTGTCATGGGGGAGTTATCATGCCTGGTGTGGGACACTGAGTTTCCCATGCCCAGAGGTCCCTGTGTGCTGCACCTTCAGTGGGGCCATGGCATCAACTACAAAACAAGAAGCTTAGATAATGGCCAGCCCCTGGGACAGGACCCAGCCAAGCCACAGGGGTGGGGAGGCTTTTTGGCCCTGGTTACCATGGGTGAGACTTAACCCAGGGTTGGGTGCTGCCCAGTCATTCAAGACCTTTTGCCAGCCCACCCTGTGCCACCACTGGCAAAGGCCCCCTCAGTTTCTGTCTCTGCATCCCGCTCTCCCTCTTTGCTTCTTTGGCTTTTCCCAGTGCTAGTTCTGTTCTGCCTGTGTTTCACAGGGACCCCAACAAGCCTGTCCCCCAGGACACCAAGTTCATCCACACCAAGGCCAACCGGTTTGAGGAGGTGGCCTGGTCCAAGTACAACCCCCGTGACCAGCTGTACCTGCACATTGGGCTGAAGCCACGGGTGCGCGACCACTACCGGGCCACCAAGGTGGCTTTCTGGAAGCACCTGGTTCCCCACCTGTACAACCTGCACGATATGTTCCACTACACCTCCACCACCACCAAAGTGCCACCACCCGACACCACGCAGAACTCCCACATCACCCGCCGGCCCAACAGCAAGATCTGGACCACCAAGCGCCCCGCCATCTCGCCCGCCTACAACAGCGAGAACGGCAAGGAGAAGTGGAGCCCGGAGCAAGAGGCGGGCACGCTGCTCGAGAGCCCCCGCGACTACTCCACCGAACTGAGCGTCACCATCGCCGTGGGCGCCTCCCTCCTCTTCCTCAACGTGCTGGCCTTCGCCGCCCTCTACTACCGCAAGGACAAGCGCCGGCAGGACACGCACCGGCAGCCCAGTCCGCAGCGCGGCGCCTCCAACGACATCGCCCACGCGCCTGACGAGGAGATGCCCTCCTTGCAGGTGAGCCAGGGGCACCACGAGTGCGAAGCCGTGCCGTCCCACGACACACTGCGCCTGGCCGCCCTGCCCGACTACACCCTCACCTTGCGCCGCTCTCCGGACGACATCCCGCTCATGACCCCCAACACCATCACCATGATCCCCAACTCGCTGGTGGGGCTGCAGACCCTGCACCCCTACAACACCTTCACCGCCGGCTTCAACAGCACGGGGCTTCCGCACTCACACTCCACCACCAGGGTATAGCTGCCCGCCGCCGGCGCACACGCATGCACGCACGCACACACACGCAGCAGACACTGGCAGAGGGACCGGCGGGGCCCACGGAGCCCCCGGACGGAGGGGCAGCGCCCACGGACGGTGCAGCTCCTAGCCCAGAGACCTGTGGGGTCCCAGAGCGGCCCCAGCGCTTTCTTTTGTTCCTATCTAACTTTTGAGAAGTGCTTTGACTCTCCTGGCCTCAAGGCCCCATGGGTTGCCCCCCGGGACGCCAGCGGGGTGCAGGAGGGACACGGTGTAACAACCCTGCACAACCCACCCGTGCAGGTGGGCAGGGGTACCCCACTGTCAATGGCCACGGGGCTCCCAGTGCCATGGCTGTGCCTCCCAGTGCTGAGCCCACCGAGCACCCTGGGACTGATGAGGAGCGGGGCCGGGCATCCCTCTCGGCCAGTGCCCAAACATCCCCAGGCATCTTGGCAGCCCTGGAAAAGGCTCCTTCACTGTGCTGAGAAGTGGCCCCAGGCCATGGTGCTATAGGCAGAGGGAATGGGCAGGGTCCAGGGACCTGGCCTTGTGCTGGATGCAGGCGCTGGGGCTGGTGCCGGGGCTCAGGGACCCTGGGAGCGGCCCTGGGCTGGAGACTTGGCACCTCTGCCCCTCTTTGCACTGCAGAGAATCTCTTTTGTGTCAGTCATTTCTCTTTGCAGAGACGTTTTTTAAGCAGATCTTTAGTTCTTTACACACTAACGGAGTCGCCGCGTTTTGTCCTTTGTAAAGATTTTAAAACCAAGTGTTCTTGATATAAAATAAAAAGCCAGTTAGAAGCCAGCGTGTGCGCACGGTGCCGGCCCCCCATGGCGCCCGCCTGCCGTGGGTGGGCACCAGGCAGGGCAGTGCCTCCTGCACTGTGGGGCTGCGCTCTTTTGTATTTTTTGATATTCTCCCTCCTCTGTCACCCGTGCCCACGTATCTCAGCCAAAAAGCCTATCCAACGGCCTGCCTGCGAGCACCCCCGCCCCGGTCCCTCACTGCCACCACTGGCCAGTGCCACCCACCGCCCTGCTGGGCATCACCTGCTCCGAGCACTGTCTGTTCACTCCCGTGAACCCAGGATAGCCCCTCATGCTCCCCACCCCACCCTGCTCCCCCAGGAGCATCCCACATCCCTTCACCACTGCCCCAGGGCCATGCTGTGCCCTCCCTGCCCATGCTGTTGCCCGAAAGCAGAGCCAGTGGTTTGCAGCCTGCAGCAGGAGTGGGGTGACAGGAGCAGGGCGAGCTGCTCACCAACATCAACTCTGCCTCCTAGGTTGCTTCCACTGGGGCCTTTACCCCATCGTGGGGTGACCCCAGCTCCGGCATCCAGGACATGCAGCTGGAACAGATGCCTGGGTAGGGACTCTGGGGGTGATGCAGCCTGTGTGGGGCTGGGAGCGCCTGTGCTGGGGCTGGAGCATCTGCTGGGCTGTTGTGGCCACCGAGCCACACGTGGCTCTAGGCAAGTGGCTTTGGTGTGGTCGGGCATGGAGAAGGAGCTGCAGGGGATCCCACGTCGGTGTACCCCAGTATCAGCCCCCACAAGGTGACCACTAGCACCTGGGGGCTGGGGAGGCAGGAGAAAGGGACAGGTCCTTGTGGGGACACCATATTTTGTCCCTGCGCAAGACGGTCCGGCTGGCAGACGCTGCCCGTGCTGGCGGCCGTGACGCACCGGTGCCGGCTGGCCCTACTGCCTGGGGCCAGCGCATCGATGGCCCTGCTGGCCCTACCGCCCGGGGCCCCGCCCCGGCCCCACCCCGCGCAGGGCTGAGGGTGAGGATGCTCGTTGGAGAATGTATTTATACCCTGTCACCCGCGCAGAGTAACAAATTCCAAATAAAACAGAAGTGATATTTTTAATAGCAGTGTGTCTAGCCTCTTCTTGGAGCATGCAGGGCCAAGGGACTACCGGGCTGGGTGAGGTGCCTTGTGCTGGTCCTCGTGTCCCTGGCACCCACTCCACAGAGACAGCAGGAGGACCCTGGTATCACCCCACCATGTCAGCTTCACCACACCATCCAGGACTGCCAACACCAAGTGCCACAGAGGGGAAGTGTCCCCACATCCCCCCAGTCCTACTGCCCCCAGCACTGAGACCCCATGTGGGAATGCATCTGTCCCACAGCCCACTGCAAACTTCGAACCCCTTCCCCAGCCTTTCCCAGCTGAGCTCCCCTCCCCCTACTTGCCAAACAGAAAAGCTGCTGGTTTCATTTCTTTTTAATGTAATTTCAACTGGAGTTGCCATGGAAACCAGGAACGGAGTGGGGGGGCCGAATTGCCTCCAGGCATCGTGCAGACACTGGAGCCAGGGCCAAGGCCCCGAGCCAGGGGAGCCGGGGCAGGGAGGGAGACAGGCTGTGCAGGAAGCTGAGCGTGGGGCTCTGCCCTTCTGCCCCGGGGAACCGGGGCACCTCCAGTGCCGCAGGCACGTCACCCAGTTCAGCACCGTGCTCCAGACTCTGTGCTGGACCCCACCTAAAAGCCCTGGTGCTGCCCATAGTGGCATCCCAGAGGATTCCTTGTGCCCTCTTGAAGGGATGATGCCTTTCTGCTGCAGATTAGGGGCTTGCCCTGCCCTTCTGTCCCCTCTCCTCATCCTTGCACAGCCCCAGCTGCATGCTGCCACATGTGCCAGCCTGGCCAACCCAGCTAGGACCCCAAGGCAAGCTGGTGACAGACAACCCACTGCTATCATGCTACTGCCTTTGCAAAACTCCTGAGGCTGCCATCTGTCCAGGGTGTCCTTGACCATCAACAGCTTTTCTTTGGAGACCTGGCAAAGCTCAAGGGACACTGTATCCCAGAGGGTATGAACAGTTAACATCTGCGTGACAACTGTGGGACATCCTCCACCTCAGGGGACATGTTTAGGGCTGTTGGCAAGGAGAACCACAAGGGAACTCAACTGCAAAGGTGTCCCCGGCATGGGAGGAAGTGAGTGACCTGTGGCTGGCTTCTGACTACTTGAGGATTCACAGCCAGCAGGAGGGCAGGGATGCTGCTCTTCACAGAAGCATCACTGGGATAGTGCCCTGGTCCTGTTCCCCACACCTCTGATGCACCCGGGACACAGGAGAGCAGATTCACAGGCAGGCAAGACAAGCTGTTAAGTCTTACACTGCAACCCCCTCTGCCCTGTGCTGCAGCAGCACAAAGGATTTCTGTGCTCACCCACTGCCAGTGACCTTCCTGGCAGTTGACTCAGACCAGAGGGTTTTGTCTCTCCGAGAACAGCAGCCTGGATCCAGGGATGCCTGTGCTGCTGCCAGTCCAAGCCTGGAAGCCCAGCAGCCCCTGCACTGCAGTGGCCATCCAGTGGCGAGGCTGAGCCATTCACAGGGCCAGCCCTGCCTGGAACAGAATGGCCGGGGAAAGGGAACTCCGGAAGCCTCCTCCGCAGTGCCCCTGACAGTGGAGATGTTTCAGTGATGGTTCAAGCTTGATTTCGTCCATCGTACCGATACAGACTGGCGGGCTGTGAGTTCTCTGACCCTTGTAGGGTGCCAGCAGCTGCGTCACCCCAGCCCCGTCATCCGCATGCTGGCTCAGTCCTGCCCATCTCATCAGCTTGTCTGCGTTAGACGTGCCCACGTCTTTGACCTCTTCGCTGCAACTTCACACACCGATTAACTTCACAATTAGCGTCATTAACAAAGAGCCCGTTTCTGTCCCACGTGGTGGCGGGCGGGGCACTTTTCTGAGTTCTGGAAGCAACGCCGGCCACCGCTGTTCAGTACAGCCCGTCCTTGACCGATGGCTCTTGCAGTTTAACCTAAGCCAACAGGGGAAGGAGCTGCCCGCGCTCCCGCCCACCCCTGGGGCCTCTGCTCCTCCCAACCAACTCCCTGCCAGGACAGCGGGCGGGCACCGTGTTGGACAGCAACGGGCCGTGTTCCTCCTCCTCCTTTCTGCTGGCCTTTTTCTCCATTTTTACTACACTTTAGATGTATTCCCACGCTGAGCCCCGCCGGTGCTGCCGCGGGCAGGTGCGGCCCCGCCGCCCCCGGCCCGGGCCCGCAGCGCCACCTGGTGCCACGGCCGGCGACCCTCCCCCCCCGCCGCACGGCCTGAACCCCTCAGTCACCCCTGTCCTGGCTCCCAGTGATCCCCAGTGACCCCTTGCCTGGCTTCCCGCTTTCCCCAGTCACCCCTGTCCTGGCTCCCAGTAACCCCCAGTTCACCCCTGTCCTGGCTCCCAGTAACTCCTGGTGACCTCCCACCTGGCTCCCAGGGCCCCCCAGTCACCCCTGTCCTGGCTCCCAGTAACCCCCAGTCACCCCTGTCCTGGCTCCCAGTGATCCCCAGCGCCCTCCAGCCAGACCCACAGACTGGTTCCCAGGGACCCCTCTCCCCGCGCCAACCTCCCGTTGTGCTTCGTCCCACTCAGCTCAGCCCACCCCAGTGGTCACCAGTCTGCCCTCCTCTGGAACCCCCCAGTGACCCCCACCCAGCCTGATCCCGCCCCCCTTGCCCATAGTGTCCCCCGATATTGCCCCGCTAACCCCCAGAACTCGTCCAGGGTGCGGGACCTGGGCGGTTCTGCCGCTATCGCTCCTCGCCGGGCACTGCTGACTCAGGCGACAGCGGCTTATCGGAGAGAAGATTGGCCCCGATAACCCAAATCCGTCCTGCACCCCGGCCGCTCCACAGTGCCACCCTGCCGTCCCCCCGAGGGAGACACCGGCACCATTGTCACCCTCATGCGAAGGCTCGTGCACCCCAGCCCAGGGGCCCAGGATGAGCCGCAGGATCGCTATGTTCCACACGGGGTGCCGGGCGGCGGGACCTTGAATCAGCCCAGTCGAGTTAATCGTTGACAGCCTGTTTGTCTTCTCCCGGCTGCACTTTTACATTTTAAATCTGGGTATTGGTGGCTCCCCAGGGACCAGCTGGCAGTCTGCAGCAACAAATCAAAGTGCTCCAGGAGCTGGGGGTACACCCAGAGTCATCCCCCAGGTGGAGAGCAGGGCTCCGCCACCGTGCATGTGCCTGGCTTGCAAAGGAATGCAGCGGGGAGGATGCTCACAGCGGGGGACTGGGGCCACGGGGACCAAAAATCTCCCCGGGGACAATTCTGGGGGGCTGGCCCTGTCCCGATGCTGCAGTAGCCCCAGGGCTGGCCCCGGGGGATGCTCAGCTGCGGCGGGGGATGTGGATGGGTGTGAATTACACTGGACACACCTGCGGTGTTTACTTGGCGAGTCGTGGAAGGAACGAGTCTGTTTGGGAGGGGGTGGGTGACGTGCCTCAGGGCAGTATAAAGTCCAGCTGCTGGAGGCTGCTGCAATCCCAAAGAGCATTGATTATCCCGGTGACTGAGGTGAGAACCTGGAGGACTAAGCACCGTTGCGGGGGTGGCCGCGTGTCCCCCAGCTGGGGGTGCACCAGGGGGTGCAGAGTGGGGGCCACAGCCGGGCTCGGCCCTGGGCCTGGGAGAGGAGAGCCAGCAATGCTGGCCCTCATGGCGGGAGTGGGGAGAGAGGAGCAGAGTGGGCATAAGCGGCGTCCTCACAGCTTTGCTGGAGGGGCTTAGCCACCACCGTTTGCACAGATCCAGGTGCTCGCACCTTGGGCTAAAGGGGAGGAGGTGGCATTTGGGATGGCACTAATTGCCCTGCCAACCTACAGGCACCCATCTGGTAGGGTTTACTGGGTATGCTGCTCCCCACCTGAGGCTGGGGACAAAACGCAAGGGATATGGCTCCATCCCTGCAGGGATGTGGCTCAGTGTGACGGTGTGCTGGGACACCAGCCCTGAGGGGCACGGGGGCTGTGCGAGCACAGGGATTGTTGTCCCCACCAGCATGTCTGAGCAGTAGGGCAGAGTTAGTGAGTCCATCTCGGAGGAGGAACGCCGCCCCAAGCGCCCAGCCGGCGTCATTCCTCCGGACCTTCTCCCGTGTCTCCAGCGGCACACGCGGGGCAGCTCCCATGCCCTCTCAGACGCTGCTGCTGCTGGCACCAGAGCCTTGAGGAGATGGCCGGACTCACAGCAGCGGTTACCCGGTGCCACCCAGCCCCACGGCGGCCCACCGAGTTACTCAGTGCCAGACCCCTGCTCCAGTGCCTTGTGCCGTCCATGCGGGATGGGCACGCAGCTGGGCTCGGCCTTGCTTGCTGGGAAAGGGGCCTCCAGGCACCCTGGGTGGCCTGTCTGGCACAGCGATGTGTGTGGCGTGGGTCCCGCCCGGCTGAGCCCCGAGCACCCCGCGGCTGGGGGGGGGCTGTGGCCGTGGTCGGTGCGGGGCGTGGTGGGGAGGTGGGAGTGGGTGCAGGGCCGAGCAGCGGGAATGCTGCACACAGGCACTTTGTTTGGCCAGGGTGGGCGGAAGTCAGGGCGTTAGATCTGAATGCTAAAGTGTGTTGTTCAGGGGCCGATAATGGCTCCATTGTATGTAAATAGTTTATAAAGCAGCATATGACTTCCAGTGCAGGGCAGTGGCAGAGAGAGACGAGGGCAGGCGGAGCAGAGCTCTCCTGCGGGAGGTATGAGACCTTAGAGGGGCCACTGGGGGCAGCTTGCGACGACCCTTCCTCACCGGCAGGTACGCGTGGCCAGGATCCTCTGCACTGGGGGGTGGCTGGTCCCAGCCACACAGACTCATGCGGGAGTGGGAAGCAGCTCCCGGGGTTGCTCAGTGCCAGTGGGTGGCTCTGGTGGGGTGGGGGTCTGTGCTTGGGAGTGGGGTCGCCCTGTGTGTCTCCTGAGCAAAGATGGCTCGGGAGAGTGGCAGTGCAGGGCTGCACGGGGGGAGCCCCCCATCTCAGGGCTCCCTGGCCCTGCTCCTGCAGATAATGGGAGGACAAAGTGAGGTATTGGTGCAGTGGAGCCCATGAAGCTCCTTGGGACCATTCCTGGCCAAAGAGCTCAGCACTGGGTACTAGGGGTCCCTGCGGAGGTGTGGGAGCTTCACCCCCATTCTCTGTGGCAGCAGCATTCCTGTGCCAGTGTGGGGTCGCAGAACTGGCGTATTTGACACTGCTGAGGTAGCCAGTCTCCTGCCTGCTCTGGCCAAAATTCTGCCCTGAGCCGTTTTAGGAGCAGAAGCCATGCTGCCATCCTCCTGTCTGTCTTCCTGTCGATCCTGCTCCACCCACCAGGGCTGCCACCCAGTTGCTCCCAGATCCCTCCTGAGGCTGTTGCCACTGGAGCCAGGACCTGCTGGCTCTCAGCCAGGGGTCCTTCCTGCTCTTAACACCATCTCTCAACCGCTCTCTCCTGCAGACCTGAGAGACGATGAATTGGGCCGGCCTGTACACGGTGCTGAGCGGGGTGAACCGCCACTCCACGGCCATCGGGCGCATCTGGCTCTCCGTCATCTTCATCTTCCGGATTATGGTGTTGGTGGTGGCGGCCGAGAGCGTCTGGGGGGATGAGAAATCTGCCTTCACCTGCAACACCCAGCAGCCTGGCTGCAACAGCGTCTGCTACGACCACTTCTTCCCCATCTCCCACATCCGTCTGTGGGCACTGCAGCTCATCCTTGTCACCACGCCAGCCCTTCTCGTGGCCATGCATGTGGCCTACCAGCAGCACCAGGAGAAGAAGCTGCTGGTGCTGACAGGGCATGCGGATCCCAAGCACATGGAAGAGGTCAAGAAGCACAAGATGCGCATAGCGGGTTCTCTCTGGTGGACATATGTCTGCAGCGTGGTCTTCAGGCTGCTCTTCGAGGCCGTGTTCATGTACATCTTCTACATGCTCTACCCAGGCTACCAGATGATGCGGCTGGTCAAGTGTGAGGCTTACCCCTGCCCCAACACTGTCGACTGCTTCATCTCCCGGCCCACTGAGAAGACCATCTTCACTGTCTTCATGCTGGTCACCTCCAGTGTCTGCATCGTCCTCAACATGGCAGAGCTGGTCTACCTGGTGGTGCGAGCTTGTGCTCGCCGAAGCCAGCACCACTCCAACCCCTCGTCCGGGAAGAGCTCCTTCTATGGGCACAAGCATTCCTCTGAGTACAAGCAGAACGAGATCAACCAGCTGCTGACAGAGCAGGATGGTTCCCTCAAGGACATGCTGCGCCGTAACTCTGGGCTGCAGGAGAAGGGTGACCGCTGCTCTGCCTGCTAGGGCCACCACTGCAGGGGCCCCGGCCCCAGAGTCGCCCTATGGGCCTGTTACTGTCCCTGTCCCAAGGATAGCATCCCTCAGGCTCTCCTAGATGGCCAGGAGGGCATCTTGGGCCATTAAATCTCCATTCTCAGGTGCTGCCTCCCTCCTTTCTGCTCTGGCTGGGATATGCCGGGAGCTGGGGTGCCAGTGTGGGGTGTCCATCCCTGCACCCAAGCCCTGGTGGGTGCCATGAGGGGCTGTGGGGGCTGCAGTGCCAGGGCTGAGCTGGGGCTGTGTTGCCCTGGCAGCCAGCAGCAACCAGTAACCCCTGGGTGGCATTGATCAGTGTCCAAGGGCGTGCGCTCCCCCAGCACCAGCCCCTGCAGCCCCGAATATAATTAGAAAAGTGCCCAGACCAAAAATAGAGGGTTAAAGTTTCCCCAGTGGCTGTTTCATGTGCCAGTCACAATGAAAGCCAATGGGACACGCAGCTGCCTCATGCCCCAATAACCCCACGCCCGCCGTTGGGTGACCGCACAGACGGAGCAGGCAGACCTGTCCGCACCCCACGGAGGAGCTGGGGACCAGCTGCTGGAAAGGGGCCTCGCAGCATCATCCCCCATCACCCCACTGACAGGAGGGGACAGCACAGGAGCACTGGGCTCTGCCCCACGTACCATCCACGGTGAGAGGTCCCCATGCCGGATTGGCACCGCAGTTGTTCCCCGTGGTGCTCCCAGCTCTCTGCTGGGGGCCTTTGCTCCCCCTGCCTTCCTCATGACAGGTTAGGGGGTCCCCTGGGACAGCCTTGGGTTGGGTCTGTTCACACCCGCTTGACCAGGGAGTGGGGGGGCATTTTGGCGGGTTATGGGGTGGCTGTGTCTGGAGGGTGGCTGTCTTGCAGGGCACCACAGCACGTGCCATGGGGGACTGGAGCCTGCTGGGCCGCCTGCTGGAGAATGCCCAGGAGCACTCCACAGTGGTGGGCAAGGTCTGGCTCACCGTCCTCTTCGTCTTCCGCATCCTGGTGCTGGGGGCAGCCGCGGAGCGGGTCTGGGGTGACGAGCTGTCTGGCTTCTCCTGTGACACACAGCAGCCCGGCTGCCAAAATGCCTGCTATGACAGCACCTTCCCCATCTCCCACCTCCGCTTCTGGGTCCTGCAGATCATCTTTGTCTCCACCCCCAGCCTTGTGTATCTGGGCCACATCCTGCACCTGGTGCACCTGGAGGAGAAGGCACAGCAGCAAGCAGCAGCACGGGCTGGCAGCGGGGCCAGGCGGCAGCGCCCCAGGCAGCCCCAGCTCCCTACAGGGAACACGAGGGCACGGGTGTGCATGCGGGGGGCCATCCTGAGGACCTACATCTGCAACATTGTCTTCAAGGCTCTCCTGGAAGTGGGCTTCATTGTGGGCCAGTACGCCTTGTATGGGTTCCAGCTGAAGCCCCTCTACACCTGCAGCCGCTGGCCCTGCCCCAACACGGTCAACTGCTACATCTCCCGGCCCACTGAGAAGACCATCTTCATCCTCTTCATGCTGGGGGTGGCCTGCGTGTCCCTGCTGCTCAACCTGGTGGAGATCTACCACCTGGGGCTCACCAAGTGCCGTCGGGGGCCAGGCCCCAAGTCCCGCATCCTAACCACTCCTGGTGGGCCTGTAGGGCCTGGCAGCACCTATGTCACTCTGCCCAGGAGTGGCAGCCCCCTCCCTGCTGGCAGACCCCCCCATGGCCTGGCACCACTGAAGAAGGCAGGTGCATGGCTAGGGGTGGCTGGTGGGTCCCACAGGGACAGGCGGACGGCAGACCTGGCAGTGTAAATGTTGGCCTGCTGGGATGGTCAGGGATGGGCAATGCATGGGTGGTCACAGCGGTTGGTTGTGTCTCCAGTCTCTGCCAGGCCCAAGGCATGGAGCCCATGGCCAACATGAGAGCTGGGCACAGCCCTGGGGACACTGCTCAGCTGCTCCTGGCACTCCTGGGAGCAGCAGGGCTGAGAGTAGAGCTTGGAAGGGGGAGAAAAATAAAACGCTTACTGCACCTCACTTGACTCCTGCTCTGCTCACAGGCACTGTGGCATTGCTCTCCAGCTGCTCCATCCTATGGACACTCTGCATGGCAGGGCAGGGCCACTGCTGGGTTGGGTGGGGCAGCAGCACTGTGGACTGAAGGCAGGGACAGGCAGGCCCTGCCATGCTGGCACCACTGGGCACTGGGGCAGGGGCCAGCACCACCTGCCAGAGCTGGCAGGACAGCAGGGCCCAGGTAAGGTAGGAAGTGCAGGCTGGGATGGACAGGAGTGAGGTGCACAGCAGCACAGGGACAATGGCCCTGTTCTCCTACAATGCTCACCCTGCCCAGGGGGAAAAACCAGGGGCTGCCAAAGTTTTCCACATCTTTATTTGAAATGAATGGTTTCCAGAGACACAGGGTTAGTCCTACCGCCCTGGCATCACTACAACAAGACTGGTGAGCAGCTCACTCTCCACATGGACACAGAACAGATGGCCCCAGGCCAGGGCCCAGAACAATATATACAGGCTCAACAGGAGACCCATGTACAGCTCAAGAAAACCGACCAGAACACGAGAAGGGGCAGGAGGCAGCACAGAGTGGCACAGCTGGAGCCAGACTTGCCCTGGGCAGGGTGCTGGCAGCCTGTGGCTGTGGGAGGGAGGGAGAGGCCAGGCAGGGCTGTTTCTGCCAGCAAATGCCTGGGCCCCTGGCTGGAGCGGAGGTTCCCACAGATGGCACCTTGCACAGGGGAGGGTCCTTACACCACGACAGGAAACAGTGGGGAGAGAGGGGCAGCACTAGCACAGATCCATCCCCATCAGTTTTCACAGCAGGTTCAGCAAACATTGACCAAAGAGAGGGAGGGATCCTGACTGCACACCAAGGGAGGTATGCCTGTGGCAAGGCCAGATCTCTGCCCACAAATTCCAGTGTGAGCTCCATCCACTCCCTGCAACCAACCCAAATCTCTCCCACCCCAGGACAAAAGTTCTCCTCCCGACTCAACAGCTTTCAGGCTGCCTTTGGCCCATGCCCACTGGTTTGAAAAGACAATCCTGCCCCAGCAGCAGAGTTAGTGTTCTTGCCTTGATACCTCTAGCCTTGTGAGGGAATGCTAAAGGAAGAGGGAAGTAAAAGCTTTGGGGGCCACTGGTCCAATGGTGCACTGCATCTTGTGCAATTCCTGCTCTGGGGCATGGGGAGAGAGGGGTAGGGGTAAGGGAGGGACAGGGCAGGACAAGGGGAGCTGCCCCAGGGACTCTGCCACTCCTGTGCCATGGGAACGGGCCCTGGGGAAGATGGCTCACTCAGCAGCCAAAACTGGAGACAGAGCTGAGTGAGGGGGCCACGTACGTAGGGGATGCCTGTAACGAGGAGGATACGAGGTCCAAGTCTGGTAATGATGCAGGGACAGCAGTGCTGCAGCACCATCCCCTCCTATGCTGCACGGCCCCTGCCCTACAATGAGAAGCAGCAAGATGAGGTGTCCAGGGCTGGAGTGCAGCCAGTCCAGCAGCACTGCCCCGTTAGTCCATGTCATCCTCCAGGCTGCTGAGCCGAGTGTGCTCCTCGTAGATCTCCCTGACGGCCAGGATGCGGTTCAGCATGCTCTCCAGCATGCTGCGGTCCATGGGGATCACCGAGTACCACAGCGGGGACTCGGCGATGCACGACCGCTCCGGCTGCAGGTAGAACACGTCGTTGCGGTTCCGCAGGCTCTCGGGGCTGTGGAGAGAGGACAGGGTGAGACATCACCTGGGACATCAGCTTCAGGGCCTCACACAGTCTGGTTTGATGGGTTTAGCAAGGGGCGTTCACAGCTCGTCACAGCTTCCCATCATTCAGTAGGATGAGGACACAAACTCAGCCTACAGCTCCTTGTTCAAGGCCAAAACCCCCTAACCACCCAAGCACTGGACTCCTACTGCACATTCAAGGCTAAAACCCCCTAAACTACCCAAGCACTGGACTCCTACTGCACATTCAAGGCTAAAACCCCCTAAACCACCCAAGCACTGGACTCCTACTGCACATTCCTGCCAGTCTGCAGTGGATGAGGCCAGAGAGAAGCATTCTCTCAAACTTGGTCTAGTCAAGCAGCACAGAGCCTGGGCAAGACTGCACGCTCATGTACAAATGTCTGGAGAGCAGCAGTCACTTCCACAGGGTTCCATCAAAACTAAGAAGTAGCCCCAACATGGCACATGCCTCTTCTCCAGAGAAAGCCTCACCATTTGGAGAGATAAAACTCATAAAACTTGACTGGGCATCGGAGGGGATTCATCCTGTTCTCCCGCTGCTCCAGCATTGGCACCTCCTCATCACGCTTCCGTTTTCCAGAGCCGCCATCTGCAGAAAGGGAGAGCGCTGGATCACGGCTGGATCCCGATGGGGGATGCAGGGGGAGGAACAGAGATGTCCCCCCAGACCCACCTCGGCTTTTCTTCTGCTTGGCAGGAGCGTAGTAGCGGATGCTCACCACCTTTGTCATGCCTCGGGCCGTGGTGCACTTGCGGGACTGGCGCACCACGTTGGTGAAGGAGAGCTGCATGTGCTCCTCTGCTGTCTGCAGCCCGAAGAATTTAGTGTTGAAGAACATGAGGGTGTTGAGAAGCACAAAGGGTGAGTAAACACCCAGCTGTTTGCACTCCCAGAGGTGCTCCTCCTCGACACGGGAGAAAACTGTGTCTGCAACACACAGAGGGAGAACCAGGTTACAGCAGCAGTGGCTTTGTGGCAATGCCTTCACCCTGCCCAGGAAAACTCACTGCAAAAGACTGATCTCTTTTTTCACAAGGTTATTTCTCCAGAGCCACCAGCAGAGCTAGAGCTCTGCCCAGCCATAAGCCTCTCCAGATCACAGCCAAACCACAGGTGAGAACCCAAATAAATCCTAACTGCTCATCACTATAGATGGCTACAAAGTGAACTCCAGGTCAGTGCTCCACTACACTCAGCGAGAGATTAAGGAAAAGCAGCAGGCAGGAGAGATCTGGCCAGCTCCTGCCTAGATACACAGGTCTGGAGTCAAATGGCTCTGCCTGGGACAGCCAATCTGCAGAGATGAGGCTGCATCTATGAACTAACTACTGACAAGACACAGCAGGGAAGGCAGCCCAGATCACAGCATCATGAAAAGCCTCTGCAGAGCTCTGAGTTAGTCCATTCACAAGGCAGCAGCACAGCAACCTTGGCCAAGGCCTAGCACAGTGTTCAGGCCTCATCCATGTGCTGGAACACAAACACATGCACCAGTGTGCCTCCTGGCTTGGCATCCTCCTTTGCCAAAGGGCGGACACATCACTGTGAGGTGTTTTAAAGATTCAAATTGTCCCAGGATACAAAGCACACATGCTCTGCTCCCAGCTACCCTGACTGTGGGCAACAGAAGCTGCTGAAGCGTAAACCACACTGGCTCTGCAGTTGCTTTGGGTCAGTATGACCTCAACACACACCAGGACTGTGCTGCCTGTGCCAAGGTTGAAGCTGGGGGAGCACAATCAGGCCAGAGGATCCAAGGCTACAAGCACAAACTGGATATATATGGGGACTGGAGGTACTCTGAAGACACGTACTATTTGGTAAGATTGTGGGTTGCCAGCCACTCAGGGACTTGTTCAGCTCCTGCACGAATGTCAAGTAGTAAAGGTCTGTAAATATATTCACCATACGATTGTTCTCGAGCAGGTACTAGAAAGGACAGAACACACAGTCAAGAGAAACACAGCAGCACATGGAAGGCAAACCCTCCCCAGAGAGCCCAGGGCACACATGCAGAGCACCCCTCCTTGCACCACTAGAGCTGCTGGACAGACACTGAGAGCTGCAAGGAAAACCTGGGGCATGACAGAGCAGACTTGATGCTGAAGAAGAGCCTGAGTTTGGGGAGATCCCCCAGCCCTCCTCAGAGATGTGCAAGAAGGGTGCAAGGCTGGGGAACAGTTGCCACCCTACCCTCTGAGCTTGGGAACAAAGACCAAACCAACTGGGATGCTGTCCTGGGCTGAGGCACTGAAGGAGAGTCCAGCCAGCCTCTCCGGTTCCCCAGAAGGCAGAATGAAGGATACAAGCTCCCCTCACCAGACCTGACCCCCAAGTCTGGCTGTAGAGGACTTGAGGGCAGCAAGGCTTCTCTCACCTGCTGGATGCCAAGGCAGAGGTAATAGATGCTGTCGGGTTCATAGCGCTCCCCATTGGGCCGTGTGATCTCCTTGACAAACTGGGCCAGGCCGTAGTTGAGCTCAGCTGCTGAGCAGGCTAAGATGTCTTCCTTGATCCTCATGGGCTTGGCTGCAGAGACAAGCACAGCAGCCTCAGACAACAGCCTACAAGGTCAGGAACACCTCAACACCCCAAGGCCCAGCTTCTGGGAAGTTTCTGCCACTTCACTGCATCCAGACAAGGCACTTACGGCCAAAGCGTAGCTCCTCTCCCTTGCTGGTTTCTCCCCCTGCATACTTGGCTTGTACCCAGGACTTCCAGGCATTCACACCATAGGAGTAGTTGAGCACTGTACAGCTGGGCTGGCTGCTCATCGAGTCCCTGGAACAGCTTTCAGAGAGCACCAGGCGCTTCTGCCCCTGCAGAGAGGTGTTCTGTCAGCCTGGGCACCTATCTGGGACAGGTGCAGGAGTCCTGGCCACCCCTCACACCTGCTGACTGTCAGCTCCCTACAGTGTGCCATGGCAGCAGGCACTGTTCTGCTGGCAGCCAAGCCAACAAAGCTGGTTAGTTACAAGGGTCACAGGCAAGAAAGAGACCAGTTGTCACATGACTTGCGGCATTCAAAGCTCCTTCGAAGTGACAAGCAAGTATTTTCATTCAAGGAGTGGCCCAAAGGCCAACCATGCCCTGAAGGGAGAGGGCACAACCTCCCCAGCACACCAAAGACTCTGGCACACTTCACCTTGTACATCCCAGGTGGCAGCTCCCACTCCAGACCCAAAGGGCTTTAAGCAGGGAGTACCCACGAAGAACTCACCTTCCGGACGGCTCGAGGCAGATCCTGCTCTGTGGACACATCATCTGGTCCCACCAGCCCACAGTCAAAGAGGAAATCCACACTGGGGTTGATGTCTAGAGGGTCTGAAAGGAAACACAGGCAGAAGGGCTCAGCTGAGACTTTTCATCCTCCCCCCTGTGCTGGCCTGATTTTTACAGCAAAATGAAGAGGGAACACTTCACATCCTCTACCACTGCCTGGCATGATCTTTTAGCCACAGCCCAACAAAGGAAATAAGACTCCTGCAGACAATGCTAAAATTTCTCAGAATATCCAGAACCCCACATTTTCCTTTCTGACAGTTTTTTGTTGGTTTATTTTTTAAACCTGAGGAACATTCCTCATTCCCTGGTGCCAGGCCAGTACTGTGCTCTGACCAGCCTGGCACAGGCATCTCAGTTCTGTTGTTTGCTACTAATATCAGCATTGTTGTGCTCTTGCGAGTCCCTGCCTCTTCTTCCACCCTCTGTTAACAGACACTCAGCAATTCTGCCATTTCTCAGGATGCCATGCCTGTCTAGGTTTCTCATCTTGGTGGATCTTCTAGAATTATCATTCCACACCAGTGCTGCTGCCCTCCTCTTTGTGCTGTTAAAATCAGCTTCTCATTCCCCCTTCTCTGGGTCTTATGTTCACAACAGGTAAGTTTAGTCTGGACAAGCACACACTCCTTCAGAAGTGTGGTCTCCCCACTCCTGCTGCAAGCAGTCACTGCAGGGCTCTCACACCCTGCAGTCAGAGGGCATGGGGAGGTAAGTGCACACAGCTGAGGGCAGTGGGAGGCCCCTCAGCAGCCCTGTACACCCGTGTCACCAGCTCTTACTCTTAGGGAAGTCAGCCTCCAGGTCCTGGCCTGGCTCATCGAGGACGTTTGCCATCTTCACAGCCATAGCCAACACATCGTCCCGTGCTGGTCCAAACAGATCACAGTCCTCCAGGAGACCCTCTGCACTCTGGTTACTCACCAGGTCTGAAATGAAAAAGTTCATTGTAAACACAACTTTCTTGAAAGTCTTTTGTCTATTTTCCCTGTGATAGCTGGAAAACGAAGTTGGGGTCCCTGTGCTCAGAGCAGTCCCATGACACCTGAGCTGTCCAGCTGTCCAGCTTTCCCTGGACAGCAAGACACTGGAAGGCTGTTGTCTCCCCAGCCACAATCCCCATCACTGATTTGCAGGAATGCAGCCCCCAAGCAAAAAAACTTGCAAGACCAGGGCTGCATGTAGCTATCTTTTATAGCATGGAAGCTGCTTTAGGGAAGAATCTGAACAGCCACCTGAATAAACCAAGAGAGCTGCACATGTGCCACAAGACTGGCACCCCCAAAAGGGACAGTGGCAGACCCTGTTGCAGCTCTTCCCTTCTGGTACCTCCTCAGCAGAAGTTGAGGACTTGCTCTTCTCTGCTTCCTTTTCAAAGGCTTTGGGAGAGCCACAATCCCAGCAGGTGTTTTAGCTCCAAGAGCTGGAGCCCCCTTGATTCCAGCTGTTGGACCAGACCAAGCCATGGCAGAACCTACCACACAGGTCCGAGGAGGCCTTGTCCAGTTCCTCAGCCTCTGCAATCATCTCAGCCATGGCCAGGATGTCAGCTTCTAGGGGATTGGAGGGGATCTTCACCTTCAGTTCCTCAATTGTCTCCACAATCTTCTCTGTGCTCTCCAGTGTGGTGGGCAGGAACATTGGCACAGGCACCTGTGGACAGCAGCACACCAGGCAGAAAACTGACACTCAGTAGACTGACACAAAAGCAGAGGCAGGAGAAAAGCATGAATAGAGAAGCAGGGAGACTTCAGCAAGTCAGGCTCACAACAACAGGAGAACATGAGCAGGTGAAGCTGTTGCTTACCGGGACAGGCATGGAGAAAGGCACAGGTACTTTCTGGCAGTACATATGCATAGGCACAGGCACGAAGATCGGGACGGGGATTGGCAACACAACCAGCTGGGGCTTCCAGTCAGCCTCTGACAAGAGCAAAAACACATCAGTCACCTTAATCCCAGAAGCTCCTCCACCCAGCTCTGCTGCAGGCTGCCATGGCCCCAGCCATCCAGCACCATAGCTCTTTCAGCCACCAGCTTCTAGAACTCAGGGGCAGAGCTGCAATAGCAGCAAGTCAAGGCCAGGAACAAGAGAGGCTTGCCTTAGCCAGAAGTACAAATTCTGCTCTTACATAACCCTGATAAGAGGTGTAGTTGCCTTGCATAAGCTGCAGACCACACACACACCCCCAACGGGAACTGGAGTGGAACCTGTTTAGCAGACAGCCCTCAGACAAGGTAATGATCTCCAGAGGAACAAGAGCTGTCCCACAAGAGGTAGGATCATGCTACAGAGCTCTCTACATCTCTCCTTTTGCTGGTGATGGAAATGGGCTCCCTACCCCCAGCCCTGCCATGTGTGCCCTGCACCTGCACAGAGACTCCTCAGTATGGTGCCAAACACCCAGCCCACTCCGTGCAGCATTTCAGGCTGGATTCACAGCTAGTCTGGAGCAGGGACGTGCCACTTGCCTTTCCAAAATGCCCCTGTAATCCTACAGTTAAGTCTTGTTTTCCTACCTGTCTGACATCCTTTGGACTTCATTTCAAACTTGCAGGAGACACCCCTGTTCTGCATCAGTGGTTTACACATGGCAGCTTTGTTTTTCCGAGGGGTGGCTGGCACCAGAGGTGGGGCAGGAGGTGGCACAGCTGGAGATGCTTGGGCTGAGGAGGCCTTTGCTGACAGCTGGGGAAATGCAGAAAGCAGGAGGTTGGTGTCCACCTAAGGCAGCACAGTCTTCCCTACTACAGGTGCAGATGGAATGACTCCCCAAAGCACCTCCTGGAGCCTGGCAGTCCCCAGCACATGTACAGTCCCATGGTCAGGCCGTGATCAAGGACTGCCAAGCTGTTCCTGGCAGGCAGCAAGCCTGTGTGCTGCCTCTGCTGTGGCAAGAGTCCAGCAATGGTGGCTCCTGTGCCATGGAGCAGAGGGGAACAGTGGGACAGCAACTATACCCAAGCACAGGAAAGCACTGTGCAAAGAGGAGCTAGTGCCACACTGTCAGGATATTATGGAGTTCATCACTGACTCCTGGGGAACAGTTATTCTTCCCCCTTGCAGGAGATATGTTGATGCTGCCTTCCTAGGAGTTCTTTTCATCTCCCACTACCCAGGCATCTCAAAATGCATTGGTTGTAGAAGAATGAAATCTTCCTGAGTAATGGCAGAACTGTCCTCTCTTTGGGGACAAGCCCTTTGTCTCGCAAACTCCTACCTCCAATGGGTCTTACCATGTTAGTTTCTGCCTTCTGTGGGGAAGGGACAGCTGGTTTTGACTCTGAAGTCTGACCTGTAAGAGAAAGCAACAACTCTTAAGTTCAAGAGCTCCTGGGCCAACATGTCCCACTGCTGGGACTGGAGGTGCAAGCAGCCAGAGAGCAGGGACAGGCTCCCCAGAAACTGCTCCTGGCCACTCCAGGAACAGTTAATGTTTCCACAATCTCTAGCCCTAACGCTTCAGAAGACACTACAACTCCAAAATCAAGTTATTCCCATGTCATTTGTGCTCCCTTACCCCTTCCCCATCACAGCAGGTCAGGAGAAATCCCAGCCCCTTATAGAGAGAGGAATCCAGGGCTCTAATCCCAGCTCTGCCTATTGGCTTGCTGTACCGAGCCATGGCCCCTCCCTGTGCCTCCATATCCCTGCAACAAATATCTTGGCAAAGTGCTTCGAGATCCCTAGGAAGAAGGTGACAGAGCTAGTAGCAGCATTATGAGAGATCCCAGAAAGCAGAGAGACAGCTTTGCCCCAACCCTAGGGATGCAGTCCATTCCCCTAAGGAAAGAGAGGATCACCTGCAGGTAAGAGGCACACGTGGCAGACGCTGGTCTTGGGGACAGTATCACCCTGCCTTGGATGATAATTCCAGCTCATGTGCTCTGCAGAAAACCTGCACCCATCTCAAAGGCTGGAGAGCTAACAGAGCACCTTCATCCCAGTCTCCAGTGATCCCTGGTTATCCATGTGACTGGCAAAAAGGATTGCCTCCTACCGGTGGGCCATGCATGAAGGAGAGCCCTGCAAGGACAGCAGCAGGTCCCAGCACCCAAGGGCAGTGGCGGGTCCATTCACAACTCCTAAACACAGACTGGTCCTTCAGGAAAGACCCAGATTCCTAAAGGTCCAACACAGGGACATTCACACTGGGAAGACTTCCTCTGACCTGAGGAAATGCAGGATAATTCTTGTACAATTTGAGGCCCATGGGGCTCCACTTGCTGACCACCACAAGGAACAACAGATAAATCCCATCTGGAGGAAGCTCCCTAGTCTGCAGCTAAGCATTCAGCCAAAGGATCTGCAGCAGTCTCAGGGGTTAAGAACTCACCCTGACTGGATGGGAAGCAGGTCCAGGTAGGAAACACCAATGGCCTGAATGAGAAAAGACAAGCTATGGCATACGAGCAGAATTTCTGCTGCAGCAGAATCTAAAGCAAACATGACTGCCCCACTGGCCAATGATTCAGGACTAAAGAAAACAAGATTCTCCTGCCATGTGCTATGTGTCCAGGCTTCCAGGAAAGCTGCAGCTTGTTCTTTATTCTCATCCCAACAACAAGAAGGAGCTATCAAGGCACTGCCTGCCACAGCTGTGACTTCTACCCTCTCCAGCTGGACAACCCAGTGCAGAGTCAGCTCCTCTTGGAAGCCTTTGGGCAGAGTTTTGAAGCAGAAGCTCCTCAATCCCACACTACATGAACTGTTCCCAGCAAGGGAATGTCTGCTTGTATGATCAGCTACAAGAACTCTCAGGATCACCAGACTGCTACCAGCCACTGGATCACAGGAATTAATGGTTTTAGGGAATCAATGGCTGCAAGAGGGTAAGCAAGAATAAGCAGCTCTGTCCAAGATGAGCCTGAAATCCAGGTAGGCCCTTGCAAGTTGGCAACACAGCTGTCAGGTCCATAGGAGACCATGCAGAAGCTGGTCCTCCCAAAATCCCCTGCACAGCAGTTAGGCTGGAAAGCTCTCTGTGTAAGTGGGTCCTGGCTTCAGCATCCTTCCTTTGCAAACTCAGCAGTATGCCACAGTCCTGAGGCAAGGATGTCCACAGCTATCCCATGTCTGGCAGGAGACTGGTGTGCCAGAGCATACAGAGGGCACAGTTCCACCAGCAGCATCCACTAACCACAGCAGCTGCTGGGGCAGTCTGGAACTCATGCTCAGCTGAGCACTGACGACTGATGACAGGCTTTTCCTTGGCTCCCTTTAGTCCTTAGAGGTTGCACAAAGATGCAGCTGTGGCACAGTGAAGAGTGGTTCCCCACATACCAACCAGCAGAGTTCTGTGGGGCCTCCAGAGATGTGGTGGAGGAGGCCTGTGACTCTCATGGCTGGTGGTGGTGGTGAAGGTACTTCTCAGTCTTGTGGTCCATGGCTCCAAGGAGGCAACAGCTAAACAGTGTGAAACATGCTTCCCTCTGCAGGCAGAGCTTGCTCACTGTGCCTGTGTCCCAAAAGCTGTGTTACAGATCTCTCAAAGTTACATGCTTTGACAGCAGAGGACAAATGGAACAGCATGGCTTGGGCTGTGGATCACTTGATGAGCTACAGAAACCAGCACATCACACATCTCCCTTGGGCAGCAGAACACTGTGAATCAAGCAGAATTCCCATGGGCAGCAGAAACCAAATGTTCCTCATCCAGGTCACTCCAGTGTGTTGCCACTTGAACTGTCACCTCACACAGCCTGTTAGGGAGTGTGGCTTTTGGAAGGCAGGTTGGGCTTCTCCTAGCTGGGGGAACGTGCTGCTTCTGGCAGAGCAGCTCTGCTTTGCTGCCTCAGCAGCAACGACATCTGGAGCTTCCCCTGTCCTATGATCAGTGCACTACAGACACAGGAGGAACTTCAAGAATCTGGAGATGGAGGATGAGGTCTCTCATGTGAAGGTCCTTGTCTTGGTTTCCCCTCCTTGGCACATCCTAGCCAGGGTTTTACACATCATGAAATCCCAGAGAGGCCAGCAAAGCCCTGAACCTGTGATGCAGGTATGTGTTGAAGCTTGATGCACCGAAACAAGTCCCACCATAAGCTGCAAGCACTTTAACTATATCCCCCAGGTCACCCAGGAGATTGTGGCCTTGCAAAAGACCAAGCAGAATGAGACTGCAGGTGTCCGAGGGCCAAGCGGTGTCTTGTCACTGTCACTAGGAGCACCTTCCATCCTGAGGGATCCCAAAGCACTTTGCAATCTTCCATAAGGAACTGGCTTGAATTAATGACAGGAAATGGGGCAACAGGCAGCGAAAATCTCCTCTCCAGCTGGAACTCCATGGATGCAGAATGGGGTTATCTGGGACACAGGGTTGGCAACTCCCCAAAGCTGCAGTGAACTTTGGGTAAGTGGTAGGACTCCAATCTAACATCACAAGACAGTGCCTCCAGCGGCTCAGTGCTCCCTCAAGACCGTTCTAGGTTCAGCTCTGGCTGAAGGAGAGCCCACCTACAGCATCACCAGCACCACTTCCTGCAGCACCCTTCTTTGTCCTTGAATGTTTCCCATCCAAGCACTGACCTGGCCCAATCCAGATTAGTTTATGAGATCTGAGAAGGTCACAGCTCGGAGGTGGTGTGGGGCTGCAGGTGGATTGTCATGCCAAACCACGCTGTCCCCTAACCCTTTAAATCGAGCTCTCCGCTGGCAACTTGAGGATGTTAAATCCCTGAGTATCCTCGCTAAGAGTGTGAGCTACAGGCAGCACGCTGGCACCGGCTCCTCCCGTCTGGGCCCTGTGTGTCATAGAACCATAGATGTTAGAGATGGAGAAGCCCATTAGGTCCCACTCCGTCCTTTCCCCCCCAGGGGCCAGTGCAGGATTGTTCCCTAGCGTCTCCTCCAGTCCCAGGCAGGCAGCTTCCACCCCCTGCTGTTGAGTCTTCCCTGTGTCTCTCAGACTGAGCTATGCAGGTCCCCTCCCTCCCTCCTACTCACTGTTCAGCAGGCTCTCGGGCCCCTTCTGCGTGTCCAGGTTGGGCTGGTTCTGTTGATTGTAAAATCGCAGCAGACATTGCTGGTTGCAGAAGTGTTTGATTTGCCCCCGCCAGTGGATGGTTTCCAGCAGCTTCCCCTGACGCTTGCAGGCATGGCACCGAGCTGCCTAAAGCCCGCATCAGCAGGAGAGAAACAACGAGTAACTAACCACACCCCCTCCGAGTGCAACACAACTCTCCAGTGAAAGGTGCACATTGCAAGGTGCAGTGAGCTTCCCCACAGCAGTGCCCTGCCAGTGCCAGCCAGGGACTCCAGCGGTGCGAACTTCTCCCAGCAGCACTGGCCGCGGATCCAGCACTGTGAGCTTCCTCAGGGCAGTGCTCTGTCTGGCAGGATCAGCTGGGGACTCCAGCTACGTGAGCTTCCCCGTAGCAGTGTCCCGTCATTGCCAGGCAGGACTCCAGCAGTGCCAGCTTCTCCGCAGCAGTGCCAGCCAGACTCCAGCAGTGCGAACTTCCTCAGTGCAATGCCCACTTATCTGGGTGCTGTGCCCACCACAGCACTTAGCACAAGCTGCCAGTGCCAATACTGACCTTGAAGTACCAGAGCAAGTATTTGCTTTTGCAGTCTTCACTACAGAAGTCCCAGGTGCTGCCCTCCAGCTGCTCGGTGACCGCCCGCTGGCAGGTCTGAGAACAGTAGGTGCAGGTGATGCAGCACAGGCCCAGGTTCTTGGTGAAATCCTGTTTGTAAAGAAGCACACACCCTGCGGAGAAACAATAGGAGTGAAACCTTCCCAGGATGAACTGGGGGCCTCCCTGACCCAAACATGACCAGAATCCAGGTCTGCGGAGACAACAGAGCACACGCAACACACTGTAGGGAACAATCCAGCACTGGCCCCTGGGGCTGGGATAAGATGGGACCTCACGGGGACTTGCCATCTCTCACCTCCATGCTTCTAGGAAGAGTCTGACTCCAACCTCCTGTGTGCAGGAACCCAGCAGGCAGGGCAAGGCCAGGTCAGGCCAGCCCAGACGCAAGAGCGTAGAAGTGCATGATGACAGGAGGAGCGGAGCTGCCACCTGCTGTCTCCCCAGCCCCCAGAGAGAGAAAAGCTGTGAGAAGGCCCTCCCCAAGGACACAATGAACGGTAAAGATCTTGCCCTAGGGCCTGGCTGGACAGCAAGCCATCCCCACAACAGTCCTCCCTTCACTGCATGGCAACGCTCTTGCCCCAGGGCCTGGCTAAGACAATCTCCCCTCTGTTCCTCTCCATGCTCTCTTCTCCTCCCCCAGCATGGGCTGGCATGGGGGCTCTGCCTCTCCCATGCCTTCCCCAAGTACCTTCACTGCAGAAGTTCTTCTCCACTCCAGAGAAACGGATCTTCTCATGCAACAACTTCTCCTGCTTGCAGTGTTCACACTGAGACACCACCCCACGCAGCCGCTTGAAGTCCTCGCAGCAGTCCTTGCAGCAGAACTGATACACCTTGTCCTGCCAAAGAGACCACAGCCAGGTCAGCCAGGCTGGCAGGAGGTTCCCACATTTCTCAGGAAAGCAAGAGAAAGACCACAGGGCTAAGTCCCCAGCTTTCCTGGCACAGGATTTGGCAGGAGTGATCTTCTCCTGCCCTTCTGACATCCTGCTGAACATCAGGAGTGCAGCACTCAGCAGTCTCCAGGCACATCTCTGCAGCTAAGGCATTCAGAGGACTGGCACAGGAGAACAGGGAGAGGAAGTACCCCAGAGGTTCTCAGCAGTTGGCCTCCACCTCAACACCCCCCAGGGGAAGTCCTCACCTGCCAGTCCAGGATCTCCGGCTTCCCACTGAACAGATTGTGACAGTAATGGCAGTTGAGGTGGATCCCACCTTCTGGGCTGGTGCGCTGCAGGAGACAGAGACAGCTCATGGGGGGAGAGCAGCTGGAGGGCAGCAGGCACCTGCCTCACACTGCCACCACTGCCACCTCCTCCATGGTCTGTAGCCTGCCTGGCCCCCTCGGACCTGCTGCAACTGTGCGAGCTCAGTCACATCATGTCTCAAGCTCCTGGAGAGCTGATTCTTGAGAGCAATTTAATCTTGCTTCCAGTGTGCTGGGTCCAGTTCTTCTCAGGAAGGCAAGCTTTCAAGCTGGATTTGAAAACTTAAATGGTGAGGGCTCTGCTATCTCTTCTGAAGATTTTGCTTAAAGTTCTTGAAGCACAGGTGCCTAATTTCTATTTTCAAGATAATGCAACTTAAGAATTCAAACAGCCTCTCATCCCATTTTCTGCTAGAATTATCTGCTAGATTAAACAGCATTTGGTGTCCTGTCCACAATGCATTTAGCATTTGGTGTCTTATCCATAAGGATATATTTATTAATAAAGTCATTCCTGGTTTTATTTCTGATAACTTCAGATAAGACATTCTGCGAGTGCCTCAGTACAAGTGTTTTTCAAGCCCAAATTTAATTTTAGGGTTTTTTTCATAATACTTCCAATTTTTCTTCGGCATTGAAAATGAAGTGGACATTGGAGAACATCCTTCTTATATGTGCATCATTCCAGGTGGCTCTTTTGCTCCCTGGCCCTCAAACATTAACTCTATGTTTGCCTGCTTGTATTTGCAATAAATTAATCCTTCCCTGTGTGGCTGTAAACTGAGATGCTCATACTGAATAGTTTATCTGCTGTAATGCCATGGCCTTTTCAAAATCCTTACTTTCCCAGGATTTGCATCCCCACACTACCTGAGTAAGGTTGACACAGGATCTTGCACTGAAACTGTGTTTAAGCACACATTAGGAGGAACCAGCCTTGTCAATCAATCCAATTGCTTTGCTTTCTGTGACTAGCCTGAACGCAGCAGGGGCTAACACTTCACCAGTTTTTGTTTCATCTGCTGAATTTCATCATGCTTACTTTGACTTCATTGCCAAATGATTGACGAAGATCTTGAAGTTCTTGGGCTTAACACTGATCCCCAAGAAGCCATCTTGAAACAATCTCTGCAGTGTTGTTTTCTCTTTGACAAGTGTGTTCTGAGATCTGCCAGCAAGATAGTTCCTAATCCAGGTGATGCATGGGTTTATTCATATGTTTACAATGCTGATTTCATATGGCAATATTTCAGCTTAGGTGAACTAATGAAGTGCCAGTTGGGAAAAGGGGAAACACTGCAACCATTTAAATGGGTAGAAAGGAGGACCCTGGAAATAACTGAAGCTGTGTCTGCAAAGATCATGGAACAGATCCTTCCAGAAGCTGTGCTGAGGCACATGGAGGACAGGAGGTGACAACACAGCCAGCACAGTTGCACCAAGGGCAAGTCCTGGCTGACCAACCTAGTTGTCTTCCTCAATGGAGTGACTACATCAGCAGAGAAGCAAAGGGTGTCATCTATGGGTGTCATCTCTCTGGACTCCTGTAAAGCCTTTGGCACAGCTCCCCACAGCATCCTTCTCTCTAAACTGGAGAAAGATGATTTGATGGCTGGACTGTTTGGTGGATGAAGAATTTGGTTAGATGGTTGCATCCAGAAGGTAGTGGCCAAAGGTTCAATCTCCAGATGGAGATCAGTGACAAATGGTGACCCTCAGGGGCCTGTAGTGGGACCAGGACTGTTTCATGTCTTCATTAAGGACACAGAGCACTCTTGAAAGCAGATTGAGATTGAGAGCACTCTCAGCAGATGCTTGCAGATGATACCAAGCTGAATTGTTCAGTTGAAATGCCTGAGGGACAGAGTGACATCCAGAGGGACCTGGACAAGCTCCAGCAGTGGTCCATGGGAATCCCATGAGGTTCAACAAGGCCAAGTACAAGGTGCTGCACTTGGGGCAGGGCAATCCCAGTACCAATCCAGGATGGGGGATGAACAGATGAAGAGCAGCCCTGCTGAGAAGGATTTGGGCATGCTGGGGGATGAGAGGCTGGACAGGACCCAGCCGTGTGCACTCCCAGCCCAGAAAGCCAAGTGTGTCCTGGGCTGCAGCAAAAGCCCTGTGGGCAGCAGGGGAGGGAGGGGATTCTGCCCCTCTGCTCCACTCTGGTCAGACCCCACCTGCAGAGCTGCCTCCAGCCCTGGGGTCCCCATGGACCTGCAGGAGTGAGTCCAGAGGAGGCCATGAAAATGACCAGAGGGTTGGAACAGTTCTCCTATCAAGAAAGGCTGAGAGTTGGGATTATTCAGCTTGGAGAAGAGAAGGCTCTGGGGAAACCTTATTGTGGCCTTTCAGTACTTACAGGGGACTTGTAAGCAAGATGGGGACACACATTTTAGCACAGCCTGTTGCAATAGGACAAGGGGTAATAGTTTTAATATCAAAGAGAGTATATTTAGATTAGCTATAAAGAAGTTTTTTTTACAATGAAGATGGTGAAACACTGGCACAGGTAGGTGCCCTAACCCTGGAAATATTCAAGGTCAGATTGGACAGGGCTCTGAGCAACCTGATCTAGCTGAGGATGTCCCTGCTCACTGCAGGGGAAGGGGAGGTTGGCCCAGATGACATCTAAAGGTCCCTTTCAACCCAAACTGTTCTATGATTCTAGTCTTATGATGTCTACAGTGCTCAAAACTCTATAGCTACACTACTAACACTATTTGTGGCCTCAGTAGGGGATTGCATAAAAAAACCCAACCAATCAACCAAACAAAAAGGAAACAAAAAGAAACCCACCAAAAAAACCCAACCAACCAAATGCCTCCCCCTCAAAAAACCCCATACAAACCAAATCCCAAGATGAAATGCTGCAACTGCCAGTAACTAACCCTTACCTCTAGATTCTCTATGTTTTGTCAGTTGCCCAAGATGTGTCCTGGCCTAAGCTTCTCATGTATTCCTGGCTGTTACTTTGTTCTTTGACAACTGTACAAGACTAATATTCTTGAAGTTGCCTATCAATAATACCACAGACATCTCACATATCTGAAATTTAACATCAGAAGATTAAAAATCACCAGTCAAGCCTTTGAGGATTATTAAACAAGAGGTATGCAGGCCTGCTAGTTGTAAATTTTTAGACAACACATCCTGGAAGGCTTACATTTCTCAGTGACACCTGTCTGAGAGGGCAGCTCTGCCCCTTTCCACCCAGCCATCAGATGTGCACTTGTGCTTTGCTGGCTTACTTGTGCATTTGCTTGTGCTCTCTTAAGGCCACTTTATCTCAAACCACTCATGCAGCACAGCTCTGCACTGCCCTCCTGCTGGGCATAACCTGATAGACAGGAGTGAATTACAGCCCACCTTTTCCCAATGGAGGATGGGGGAGATAGGGCCAAGACTGGGGTTTGAGCAATTACAGTCACTGCAACTCCTGTGCTCCAGGAGAGACTTTCTTAGGAGCCCTCCCTGAGGAGCTGAAGGAAGGTGGAGCCCCTGCTTAGAGTGAAAGGAGGCATGAGCTCCACAGCCCAGCCCAGCATGAAGGGTATTTCAGTACCTGGAATTTGGTCCAGCAGCTGGGGCTGCAGAACTGGTAGACAACCCGGTCTGTCTTGTTGTAATAGCAGGGTTCAGATAAACTCTTTCTGCAGAAGCTGCAGGGTCTAGGGGGACCTGATGAAACAGATAGGAATTGGTGAGGGCAGCAGCACAGGATGTGGTACTGGATTCTGAGGATGGCATGCAAGCTACTCACTCATCCTCAGTCTGTCAAGCTATTATCAAAAAGCAAGGGACAAGAGCACCAGGAAACTTAAGAGTACAAGATTCTGCTAGGACAGAAATGTTAAACAGATGGAGAGCAGAGTGGTTCAAGGAAGTGACCCTGGCTCTACAGGAATTTGGACAAAACAGGCTGCAATACTTGTCCCATTCCTGGACACCCCATACACCATGTAATGGAAAGGGCAATGCCAGCACAATCCAGCACTACAGCTGCTCCCTGCATTCTCAAGAACAGCAATGTACACTACCCTCTGTATTAAGATGTTTACATACTGCAAGGGTTCTTCCCTCTGCACTTCCACTTGTCTCACTGGACTCTTCCCCAGGCTTTTACCTTCTTTTCAGTCCCATCCACAATACCAAATAAACAATACCAAGGAAGGAATTACGAGTGGAGAGGTGATGATTCCCTCTACACAGGTGCTCTTACCAACTAAGCCTGACTGTTTCACTTTGTGGGAGGTAGTGCAGCAAATGGAGCAGAACAGGCCCATCTTGCCGCTGCGGTCCACGTTGGGCAGCATGTCAAAGTTCTTGCACAGCGTCTTGCACCACATGCAGGGGTAGACCCGAGTGTTCTTCTGCAAACACAGAGCAGAACAGAGCTTCCAGGAGACCATCACAGCTGGCAAGGTCCAGCTACCACATCCCACCCCACTGCTGTATCCACTACAGGACTGCTCTCCTGCAGTGACCACCGGATGCCAGGGACAGGCTCGCAGTCTGCAGATTCAGGTGGTGGTAGCAAAAAGAGCTGCCTTTGGCACTTCAACTTCTCATTTCAAAGGCAGTCTGGCAGGAATGCAGAGTTTGGCAATCCCTTCCAAGACAGTTAAGTGAAGACTGCTCAGGTGACAGAGCAACATATCCAGCCCAGCTTTAGGGAGACATCCAGAAGCCAGTCCATGCTAACTGCATATACCAGTGTCACTTTACCATCAGCTCACTGACTTTCTGACCCATGCTTGGGTCCATGGTGGGCCCCATGCAGATTAAACCAATTCTGTCTGCCTGCTTCAGAGTTTCCCCACAGCAATATTTTAACTGCTTTGTCAGCAATAAAAGACCAAGGGGACTCGAGTCACCTGCTATTTAATAAAATGCCCTGTGCCACACCAAGCAAAGTTGCTGTGTGCCCACAGAGAACCCCACCACCCCAGGCAGCTGCCCCCACACACCTTCTTGTAACTGTTGAGACACGCAGAGTTGCAAAAGCGCTTTTGCTGGCCTTCATGGAAGAGGTACTCCAGGGGCAAGCCCTTGTTGTAGATATAAAGTCCACAGTTGTCACAGCAGTTTGTTTTCAGCCCCTTGGTGGCCCGGAACTTGTTGAAGCAGGCGTCACTGCACATGCGGTGAACCACGTTCCCATTGCTGACCTCGTGCTGGATCTGCAGAGACATCACTGCTGTCACTCCCCAAACCACCACAGGCCTCCCTCCAATCCAGCTGTGCTACCACAAGCACAGCCCTCGGGATTACAGGCACTAAAACTCTGGGAAGTGCCATACTGGAAGCTGGTGTGGACTCAGGGTGGCTTCCCTTGCCAAAAGTCAGAGGAGCAACGGGGACAGCAGAGTGGAAGGAAGCAGTGAGCCTCAGAGCAAGGAAAGCTCAGGGGCTGAGGCCTCACATCACAGGAAAACCTGGCCAAATGCTTGGTCTTGACCAAGATTAAGTGCTGAGGGTCCTAAGCACTTCATCCAGGACATGGGAAGGACAAGGGATTTGTTTACCTCGCCAGGTTTGTGGCAAACACTGCAGCGACTGGTGTCCGAGGCATCTGCAGACTGAGGTGCTGGTCTGTGCTGCTGGGCCTCATAGAGGGAAAGGCAGACAGAGGTGCAGAACTCATGGAAAGAGCCACCTGAACCAATCTGGGCAACCACAGAGTCCTTGGTGTTCCAGATCTCCCTGGGGATGAGGAGGGGATGTGTTAGTGCAGGGACATGTGTGTCCTGCCACAAAGGGATAGGATAGCTCACTGCAATGCACAGAACTTCCCGGTGTCCCAAAAAGTTGGTGAGAACTGTCTCACAGCAACTTCTATCCTGGCCCAGGGGACTGGTGTCTGAAGACAGAGCATGCAGGAGGCTGTTTTGAGGGGAAGCTGGAATATGGAGCACTAAATCTGGGAACAGCCAGGTAAAGCAAGTGGGTGAAAAGGGTGTAGGGAGCATGGGGATAGGCAGTGTGTGAAAGAAGACATGGAGCAGCAGCTGGCAGTGAGCAGCAGTGATGTGGGTGAACGAGGGCCATAGGAAGGGCACTGGCAGCAGAGCTGTGGAGCAGGTGAGTGGGGTCACAAGCACGGCAGCGCTGAGAAAAGGGGAACAAACACACACTTTTTGCAGAAGGTGCATATCTTCTTGCCAGGCGGTTTTTTCGAGAAGGTGGTGAGGCAGGAGCTGGAGCAGAAGAGCTGAGGGAGCCCTTTCCTCTGGTAGGCAGTCTGGCCCTTCTGCAGTGGGGTCCTGCAGTTGGCACAGGTCATCTTGGTGAAGGTGGAGCGGGCGGCGCGCTGCGCCATCTGAGCGCGCAGGGACATCCGCGTGGAGCGCCGCGTGCGGAAAGGAACGAAATCCTCGTCATTGGGATCATCCACCATGGCATCAGAGTCCTCATCAGAGACTGGAACTGCAAAGCAGCAGAGGAAGATCAGAAACCCCTCGTTAGGAGGTGAGAAACTCTGCTGTGAGACACACGCCGGGATTTTCTGAGTTGCCTTTCTAGAGTCCCTCTATGTACCTTGTTCCTGTCTGGGTGGAATGATAAAGGGAGCCTTAAAAGAAATTCTGTTGTAACTGGAGATGAATCAAGAGGTGTTTAAACAAACAAGGCTTAAATACAGTTCCTGTCTAGGAAGTCATGATACAGCAAGGTTGAGCAGAAGCCCAAAGTGTGAACTTCTACCCTGTAAGAACTGTTAGACCTTTGAAAGGCAACGTGCTGCTCACCAGATTCTGGCACAGACAAGCAATAAAGGAGCAACACACAAATACTAGGGAATGGCAGGGTGACATTCAATATCTCAAAGAACAGACACTTCATGTACTTCTCCAGGAAAATCTCCAAGATGCAACCTTCCTTCAGACAGCCTGCTCTCATAGACAGAAAGGAAGGAAGTTCCTGGATGAGGAGATGAAAGATGGATTTCCTGGGAACACCCCCAAATCTCATCCTGTTACTTAGTGCTTGGTGCCCACACACCACTGTAAAAATACAACACTCCCCATTTTGACCTAAGTGTCCTGAGAAAGCAAGGCAAGTACCCCAGGATGAAGAGTTGAGGGCTGAAAGGACCTGTCCTGTGTAGAAGGGAAGCCTGCACAGAAGTTCCAGAGTTCCCACTGTACTCACACCATGAACTACCTGCCCACAATGGATCTGGGCCATTCTCTCTAGCTGAAAACAGGGATTGGCCAACCCCAGTTACTCACTACTCTCAGAGGAGTTCACAGTTTCAGGCCTGGCAGCTTCTGATCTTCTGGGTCGTTCACTTCTTTTCTGCTCCTAGAAGACATCCAGAAAATAGTTAGGCCAACTATCAGCTAGGACAACCATGGATAAATATCACAGATTATGGTGAAATTCCAACTTCTGGGATTTGGTTTCCCAATACCTAGGCTGAAATGGATAAAACTCTATGGATACCTGATCAGAGCTGGCAAGACAGAGGAGAAGGGGAAGTAGGCTTATGAGAATGACATTTCAGCTGAGGGTAGCAGGGACACACTGAAGCCACATTACAGCGTGGTGGCAGTGCACAGGGATCATTCTGTCACAGGAGTCACACAAACTCCTTTCCAGAGAGCTGACAAGACAACCAGTGTCCCTCAGAGTCTGACAACAGCCAGCCACACTCTGTACTGTACCATACATACTTGACTGTATTTTCCTCACCTTCTCAGCTGGCAGCTCACTTCCCTTCCCAGACAGGCTTCCTCCTGGAACAGAAGCACAGAAGAAACTTGCATCTAACATCCTGCTTTTCTCCAACAGAAGAGCCCAGGTGTTCTCCAAATGCAGCCACCCTTTGGGTCAGTCAGCACATGAAGCCTCAGCCTGTCCTGGCTATCAAGTACAGCTCTAGGGTGGAAGGCTCCTAAACCCACCACCTGTAGTTGCAGATCCAAACACACAGCTTGGGAGGAGCCCTGTAAGGGGGACACCTCCCTGCATGGGGGAGGCAGCAACCTCCAAGTGCTTCTGAACAAGACTGAGCATCTTCTGGGGATGGCCAGCCTGGACAGAGGGACTTTGCTTATTGGAAATACCTGCTGGTGACCCCCAGTTCCAGCAAAGACTCCAGCAATGAAGAGTGTGAGCTAAGGTGATGTGCAACCACAGCTTTACTGGGGAAGCTCCTTGCTTCCACAAGCACCAAAAATCAGTTAAAGCCATGAAAGCCAGAGCAAGAGCTTGTACACACCAGAACATTCCCTTTACACAAGAGGTTTTGCCCAAATCTAGACCATCAGAAGAGCTGGCTATTTCTATAGCAGGGGATGAGCTGGAATGCAGAAGAGACTCCAGCTTCAGCAGTGTGTAGCTGGATGACCTCCTGAGCAAAAGGAAGCCAGGTTCTGCTGAGCCAACAACTTACCTGTTGGTGTTAAGGCTTCCTGTGCTTTGAGTACACTGTTTTCTTTAAGTGAGTTCTTCCCATTATCATCCCCTTCCTCTGCCCGCTTTTCCTCCACAGGCTCAGGGGGCAAAGCTGCAGTTCTGTTGTCTGGGCTCTGTTGCACCTCTGCCTCCCCTGCCAGCCCTTCCCTCTGCACAGGTGAGCTTTTCCTTGGTGCCTTCAACTTCATCTTCTTTGTTTGTTTAAGACTGAGTTGGGGTGGGGGCACTGCAGGACTCGAGGACTGTGCTGTGGTTTCTTCAGTGGCTGGGGCACTGCTGAGGTCCCTGGAGTCAGGGACAGGTTGTTGGGCTGATTCAGGGGCATTGTCACCAGACAGTGCAGGAATAGCAGCAGCACCATCTTCCTTTACATCCCCAGAACAATTTTTTGGTGCATCCTCCCCTTCTTTCCCTGTGTCTGGGCCAATAGCTTCTCTAGACAGGGCAGAGGAGTCTGCTGGTCCACCCTCCACGTCCTGGGAAGGTTGTGTCTTACAAAGCCCATCCACACCCTCTGGTTTATCTGGTTCCACCAAGTCAGAAGATTTACCCAAATTATCTAAGACACCAGGTTTCTCCAGCATATCCAAGACAACAGGTTTATCTAGAACACGGTCATTTGATTTATTTAGTTCAGACACGCTGTCTGCTTTCACTACAAGGTCCAAGTCCTCATCTGTAGTCATCTGCTTGGATTGATCCCAGCCAGGGGGCTGAAGGACTGAAACTTCCTGGGTAGAAGCTGTTTGGGAGCCCAGGAGATCTTCACCAAACTCCATGTCAGCAGGAAGATCACCAATGAGCGGTTTGTCAGGCAAGGACAGGGGGTCCAAAGATCCTGAAAATTCACTGGAATCCATTTAGAAGATGGCAACTGGAAATGAGAGAGAGACTTGCAAGTTAATGGAAAGCAGTCTAACATAAAACATGAACTGTCCACTCTTCTGAACACTGCTGGAGCAAAACAAGGCCCAGGAATGCTGCCAGGCCATAACCAGGACACCAGACACCAGCAGGTGAATTGCCTCCACTTGTGAGGGTACAAAAGTCAGCAGCAGGGTGCAGTAGTTTGGTATAACAGACCTTTGGGAACTCTACAGCCCTCACACACCTCACCACAGCATAGTAAACAGACTTGCTTATGCCAAGTGACACACTGGGGTATCAGAAATGGCTCAAGCACCAATTCAGGAGGCTCCACACGTTCTGTGGTAATATCCCCAGCCCTGCCTTCTTCTCTAGCCAAATAATCTGGTCTGTCCTTTCTCCTGATCTGTTCTTATGGAGCTAACACATTTTTAATTTTTAAAATACCTTTTTTCTCTTAAACATAGAGGTAGAAATAACTCCTTTCAAGCCCTGAAGCGTGAGTCTTAACAAGATACAGGATGACAACATGCATTAATCTTGTCAGAGGACAGACATAAACAATGTTGCAGTATAACTACAGCTACTGCATAGCCCCAAAACCACGGAGGCTAATATTCAGACATGGAACAATTGGAAAAGCTGAAGTTAGAACTAGGAGGAGTTCTGGAGAGTGGCAAGAAGAAAGGTGGAAAAGCTCTGATGTTAAAAGCAGTCATAAGAAGAACAAGCAGCAAGATAGACACAAGCATGGCAGTGCAGAGTCAGGAAAAAAGACCAGTGTGACTTTGCACAGCACAGACAGTGCACTTGAACAGGAAGGTGTGATGCAGACTCCCAGCCTCAGAGGGGAACTTCCAGCCCAGCTCCTCATGGTTGACATTATCATAAGACAGAAAGGTCAAGACTTTGAGATGAGGCAAGTAATATGGTCTAAAACTGAATTATACTCCCACAAGGGGGGGATAACGGTTGACAAACACAAAGAGGGAAAGTGGAGAAGGAGCTGGTGGGAGAGGGAGTAGTAAGGCAATGTAAGACTTGCAGTAACATCATGTCCCCAAACAGACTCTAAGTAGACACTACAAAAAAGGCACCAGAATCAAATGATGTGGCAACAACCTATCCCTCCCCATCAGAGTAATTCCAATTCTAAATTTAGCACTGTTTTAAGCCCTGAATGAGAAGGCACAGTACTTTTGTTTGTTTGGGCTTACACTGGGTATAACTCATCTATATCAATGAAAGAGGAAGCCTGATATAACTTCACTGATGATGGCTGTTTAACTCTTTTTATATCCTTCCCTCTGAAAGGGCAACCAAGTTCTCACTCACAAATGGTTTGCTCAGAACTAAACAGAACACACTTGGACAGAGAACTTACCCACTTCTGAAACTTACAGGAATTTAAGGAAATCATACCAAACAACTGGATTTCAAAGCCACTGCCTCCTTAATTTATCTAAATACACAGTAATGTTTTCTGTTTCCTGGTGGCAGATAAAGCACTGTTCCCACAATCACAAACAGAAACTAAAGCAAATGTAATCTTTAGAAATGCTCGGCAAGTCTCACCCCTAAAGACTTTGGTATTTCTGTTCACTTTCAGTTACAAGATGAGACAAAACTTTCAGAATAAGCCAATTCCAGAGCAATACAGGATCTAATACACGTTTTAGGCTGGCTGACAGAAACAAGAACAAAGTGAAATAGAAACAAAGACATCTGAAAGAAAGGTCCTAAGGATTTGAAGCAGATGAGAACCTTCCCAAAATGATAAACATGGGTTTTTTTCTGCTGCTCAGAATATGAACAATGTCTCCTGCTCAAAGATATCCCCCAGCCAGTTTCACAGACAGACAGCAGACCCTACAATAATAAGAAAAAAAACCCTCAAGGCATCCAGATGAAGAAGGAAAATTTATTTATAGGTATACTTAACAGAGCTAACATACCCCTCAGAATCACCTCAGACACTTTGCACAAGTTTGCAGTGAACTACTAAGGGATACCCCTGAAGTATTTCCCACCTTCAGCTGGTCTAGTCTTTACTTGGTAGAAACAGACCCTGGAAACATTTGGAGCATAAGAAATGCATCTGGGCATTCCCCTCAGAGCATAATGCAAGCAGCAATCTACAAATCTGTCCAGTAATTCATGTGCTCTACAAGTGGACCAAAGGCAGCTGGTTTAACAGCATACACCTTAACACTGCTTTCAAACTCTGGGTGATACAACGCCAGACAAAACTCTGACTTAATGGCAACATCCTTGACCAACAGAAAGTCTTAAAGAGAGCAAGTATTCTGCAGATTAAGGCAACTCCAAACTGCTGGGATGTGGCTGGGGCAGACCTTCCTGCAGAGGCAAGGCTGCAGTAAGAGCACTCACTCATGCTCTCTTTGGAAGCACAGCCCCCTGAGCTCGAGGTCTTGTCTCCTCTTATCAGCTCTGTCTGAATCCTCCCAGCAGAACAGCTCACATATTCTGGAGAAGGAACCAAAACAACTTCTAAGGATGTGCAAAGCTGAGGACTGCTGCAGTCAGTCCAATGAAATGCACTCGAATATCCTGTTTCTATTCACACCAAGAATGGATACCTGGGGAGAGGGTAAAAGAAACACAACTAACAGGATATTCCTCTTTAGCACATCCTCCAACCAAGGACTCAGCTGCTGAAGAACCACTTTGCCTGAGCTGCACTGACAATGTCCCTGCTAAGAGCCTGCACTGGACAAATCCTCTGTGACTCTGCCTAATCCCACTTTGAACCAGTTTATACTTTGGACCTCCTAAAATTCCAGTGGTTTCAAGTCCTGCAGCTTAACACTTAGTTTTTAGAAGTATTTTCCTTTTGTTTATTTTCAACCTGCTGCAGCAGAGCTCCAAGGTGATAAAGGGCAGATGAATGTCAACTCTTGATATATTTAAAAGAATCTGGAAAAACTGATCAAGTTAAAGAGTTGAGGCTGGACCCAAGGTGATGCTGACAAACAGTCTGAGTGGGAAAGCATGGAATGTCCCTGACAATGAATTCTTTATAGTGTCCTTCAACCACCAGCTGATAAGGATGAGGAAGGTGGGTCTCAAAGCAGGAAAGAACGGTATTTTCCAGTTCTGTGGGTTGCTCTGAAATCAAACTCAATCTGAAGAAATTAGAGCTGCTTCACTGCAGCAAGGTAAGAAGCTCTACTTCTGCCTGCCTCAGGCAGTCAGATTTGTCTGGGCCTTCTGTTGAGCTTCACAGTAAGTTAAGCTGCAAACAGAGCGTGCACTTTATCTCTGGTAAAGTCTCTTCTCACTTTCTACGACAGAAACAGAATAGCTTATTGTTTCTGGCAGGTGCTGAAATGATCCACCACAAGCCATCACCTCTCTTATTCCAGGACCAGCTAATGCACAGCTCAGTCACTGGGCTTTGGTCACTGGTCTGCTCAAAACCTTTCTCTTTTCTAGCTACATACCTGGCAGCAAGGAGAGAACAGTGCAGCAAGACAGGGCCAAACCAAGAGGAGGCAGTGTGCTGAAATCCTGCACTTAGCAGCACACAGAACTGCTCCATTTGGGAACCCCTTACTTAGGAGTAAATACACCCTGGAGTATTCAGTAAGAGATATATTCTTGGGAAAAACAAGCTGAAGGAGCAAAGTCTCTTGCACAACAATCTGCAGCAGAATGCTCCTCAGGTAGCAGGGAAGCATTTCCAAAGAAGTGATGGGACAGCTGAGGGTCCTCCCCAGGTGTGCAGGACTGGCACAGAACATGACACTGATTGCCAAACCCAGTACCTGGGACTACCAGGCCTGCCCAGCTCTTCCTGCCAAAGAGGGGCACGTGGGATCTTCTCTCATATCTGGAAGCTCAAAGTGCAACATCTCTGCCAGGACACTTAAGTACATCCAAGTGACTACCTGGGACTTTATCCAGCTTATTAAAGACATCAGTGGTGCTGTAACTCAGGTAACCATTAGCAGGGGAATATGTGGCCTATCTACAGAAATGAGGATCTACCATCAAACATTTAATTAAAAACAGACAGCAAGAAAAAATGCTGTTGTTACTCCCTCCCAATGAAGAGAACATCTCAGAAGTCTTTACAGCCCACAAAAAAAATCCCACAGCCAGGCAGTTACTGCTTTCCTCTAGCAAAGGAACAGCAACTGCTTTGGGTATCTGTCCTGGACTTCTGTTCATGGATGTGTATTCAGATTTTTAATACTTTGGAAAGCTGAAGGATTATCTTTTTCACTATTAGAGATCATTTGAAATACGAAAATAATCAACTAGTAACTACAAAAAACACTTAAATCAACATTTCAGTCACCTCCCACCTACAAGGTCTGTAAGACCTAAGCAGAGCACTGGAAGAAGCTTCTATTTTTGTGTGCCAAATTTTTGAACAAACAGTAACACTCCACCTAATATTTCTCAACAAAAACAACAGTGTCAATACACAGTTCAATCAATAAAACATTAAGACAGTAATATCATGTCCTACCAGCATGATTTCAGTCAACATATCTTCATTAACAATATTATACTTGGAGTGGTGAGTACAGCAGAAGCCAACTTCTCTGCTGTGACTTATCTGAGTTTGTCTGGACAGCTGGTAGCATTCTAAATTCATGCACTGCAAACTTACATATTGGCTAAGTCACTTCAACTCAAATGAATTTACAAAGAATCTCCAGTAAATTAAGCACACTACTGTGGACCATGTTTCAGTTCAGTCAAAATGCTCCAGAAAGGAGCAGAAAGGATTTTGTTACTTACTAGTGTTTTTGGAGAAGCAGCTCTCTGAGCTGCAAACTCAGTCTTCAAAGAGCACAAAGCCCACTTGGTGACATTCAGTACAGCTCTACTTGCACACAGTGCCATGTTAGACCATCACTGTCTCATTCCTGGCTACTGTCTACAATTGATAACAGTTATTGGAAGAGTTGAGATGTTTCAAATAAAAAAAAAAATCTGACACAATAACACAAGAATCCCAGTGCTTTATGAATCAGACATGGTTTAGAAAATACCCTCCAGTGCTAAACTTGTTTCGTTCCCTGAAAAGAAACAGGGAGACATGACCCATCTCAAAAAAAATCACAAATTAAGATCTACAGCAGACTACTCCTTAGAGTTACAGACAGATGCACACAAGGATGCAAAAAGCTGGAAATCAAAGCTGGACAAGCTCATAAACACATGATTAAACAACTGACTATGGGATTTGCAAGCCCTCTGTGACCTGGAGGTTTTGCATGCAGTGACTCACTCCAAGTCAGCTCCAGCAGATGCCACTGGTCAAGTTCTTGTGCTTTGCAGGGAGGGTTTGGCAAACGTTGTCTCACCTCCAAATGTATTATTGGTTCTCAATCAGTGCAAACTGCAGCAGCTTTCACCACATCCCCCTCAGGCCACTCTTCATGTGTGACTGGGACTGTCCATACAACAGTAACTGGTACACAGGGGAAAAAAGGGCCTTTCCAGAATTTCACCACAGCATGCAGACTCCAGTAATTGTTTTCTGATAGTCCCAAAGCCAGGAAAGAAGAACACTAGATTTTCCTACACAGGAGCCCCAGCTCAGGGCTGCAGCCCTCAAATGTAGTATCACAGTCACCCTGAACCCAGAAAGCCAAAACCCTCCAGCACTGAGCAGCTGGTGCTGCAGAACACAACCATGAGTCTCCTGTAAATTCCTCAAAGGCAGGAATGACCAAACTGGATTTTGAGCTTGCATTCCAGAAACCTCACCTCAGTTTCAAGAAAGTGCAAGGACAAATTTCAGAAATCTCATAGAATTGCCTGGAATTAGGTTTACCAGGAACATTTCCCTGCAACACTTCAAATATAACTGACAACATTCCTCAATCTCAGCATTATCTGCTGCTAACCACAGCAGTAAATGCTAAGACAGGCAACAGGAGCATCCTCATCCATCCAGAATGTCATCCTGGGAGCAGTTTGAAATGGCTTGGATCCCCTCACACCTTGTAAGACCAGGATCTCCCAAAGCACTAAGTGTCAAGGCTTTGCAACAGAGAAAGGAGTAACAAGTCTAAGTACACCCTTAGCAGCAATGCTAGCTGGAGAGCAATTCAGCTTCAGGAACCAACTCCACTCAGTGATCGAGTCCAAGAGAAAATTCTCTTGGTGTTTGTACAGCCAAAATAGTGTTAAATGCAGGGGAAGAGGGTGAGTAGGTAAAAAAGCTCTGGAAGTAATATTAGAAGCACAACAAAAAAGGCTCAGAGGTTCAGCATGTTTCAGCAGTGTGTGTCCAAACTGCCTTAATGATATCAAGACAATGATTAAAAAAGAATAGAAGGCCTGGAAGTGGTAAAAAACAGATGATCATCAGGTCTCTCTATCTGTTGGCCAAATGCTGCAGGAAGGCATCAGAGCACCTGACAGTGTTCTGGCACATCCCACAAGCAGCTACAGACAGCTGGAGAGGACAGCTGCATGGACAGCAGGTGACTCTCCAGAGGAGTGCTGCAGCCTGGGAACAGGCCACACACTGCCTGGAGATCCTCAAAACCCAACTGGGCAAAGCCCTGAGCAACAAGGCCTCCAGTCAGCTTTGCTGTGAGCAGGAGGTCAGCTGGACCAGACCCTTCTAGAGGTCCCTTACAACCCAAATCTGTCTGTAGTTCTGTGAATAAACCTTACTGCACAAGGGAAGGGACACAAGACATAAGGTAGAGTCTCTGAGAGGATGCATCTTTCAGGGCAAAACATGTAATTTCCCCTAAGAGGCCTTGCAGAGCCAAAATACTGGAAACACAATGTGAGCTGTCTGTCTCACTGACAGTCCCAGATCCCTCTGCAAGGTGCCTGCTGCCACCAAGGCACTGGAAAGGGATCTCAGTGCTGGGAGGCCTCACCTCACATGAACAGCTGTTCAAACTGGCCCTGGGTAAGGCTGTGCTGAGCAGAGCAATATTACACCCTGTCTAGAGACCAACTCATCTCCCCTTGGGCTGCCCAAGGCTGGGCCAGCAGAGCAGAGTCAGCAAGTGGCCAGGAGACAGCACCAGAGCCCATGGCCAGCAGGACTGGTGAGCATGGTCTCAAACAATGCCATTTCCTGATGTGTACCATCAGCAGAGAAAGAAGTTAATAAAACATTCTGCTGAGACTAAAACACAAATCCAGTCAAATCCTGCTAGCACTGCCTTTGCTAAACTAACAATTGCATTGTCACAGCTGTAGCCTATTCCATACTTTCCTTAGATTGCTTTGACCATAACCCTTCTGCACCAAGGCTTCTGCCAGCACAACTGTGTCCATCAGAGCTGTACAGCACCACTGACTACAAGACATCCATAAAGACATCATACAAGGAGCTTTGCCCCCAGAGTGAGGCCATGGGCTCAGCCTGGGCCCTTGCTCTAGCTGCCAGAGATGTGGAAGAATCTGGTGTTACTCACTGCCATTCTCCAAAGCAAGGGCACTCACAGTGAGAGGGATGTGAGCAGGTGCAGAGAGAAAAAGAGGTTGTGCAAATATGCACTATGGAGCTGTGAGGCTCAGGTTAGTCATTACAGCTCTGTAGGCTGTGGATATTCCTTTAATAAGGTTGAGCTGACAATAACAACAGGGCAATGCTCTTATCACCCAGCTTTGATCCCAGGCTAGGCAAGGTTAGGTGAGAAAATGCAGATTAAAAGTTTTCTTGGGGATTGCAGCTATAATGAAAGGGAGAGAAGTTACAGCCTAGAACAAAAGCCATACCTGGAAGCACAGCAGGAGAAGAGGACAGCACAAATGAAGCAGCTCTCATCCTCATCAAAAGAGACTCCAGGAACCAGCCCTCAGCACTCAGTCGAAAATCCTACCCACCACCATCACCTGACACAGGCCACGTCCAGCACTGCCTCTGCCCACACAAGCATATCTGACTGCCAGGGCCTTTTCCCATGCCAGGCACACACCACAGGCAGCTCCCTGCCTCGCCAGGCCTGCCTCCACCTCTACAAACCACACAGGAGCTACTTGATGCTCCCCAGGGCAGCACCTTGCTGGCCACAGCTACACTGCCCACATGGGGAGGCTTCAGCAGACTGGGGCCTCCTGCAGCAGCCCAAGGCAGCTTCAGCCCTGTGGGGCTGCACCTTTCTCTGGTGGGGCCAGATCCTGGAGAGCAGCACATGGTGTCCAGGGATGCACACACCCACCGGGCCTTGAGGAGTTTCCAGACTCCCCCACACACACAGGGGAAGGCTGTCAGAAAGGTCATACAGTTCACAGAGCAGCAGCTGCTGAACCCCACAGACTTTGCTCCTGCGTGTGGTGACAGCAGCATAAAGGCTGAGCCCCTGGGGGATGATACAGGGAGAGCTGAGCCATAGGGGGGTGTCAGGGCAGAGCTTTGGGGCAGAGGGTGCCAGGGCTCTTTGCTGGCACTGCTCAGCACAGCCTCTCAGCAGGGACAGGCCCCACTGGGCTGAGTGCTCCAGGGCCTCCCAGGAGCCATGAACTCTGTGCCCAGGCACTGACATATGGCTGGGGGGCACAGCAAGGCACAGTCCCCCACGAGGGCTGCCCCCCACGCCTCCCTGTGCCAACCCACACCAGGGATGGGGGTCAGGCTGGGGGTCCCCATCCATCGCAGGGGGGCCCAGAGACCACCTCCCACAACAGGGGCAAGGATCTCGCTGGGGTCTCCATGGAAGTGGGGTGGGAATGAGGGTCAGGCTGGTGGGTTCCCCAGCCATAGCGGGGGAACCTAGAGCTCAGACCCCTCCCCAAAAAGCATAAGGGTCGCATCAACTCCCCCTCTCCCCACTGCAGGGGGCACGGGGTGCGCTCTACACTGGGTCGGGGAGGGGGGTCACATGGGGGCTCCCCATCCATCCTGGGTGACTCCAGAGACCACCCCCCTCCAGAGCGAGGGCGGCTTCCACGGGGGTCTCCATGGAATCGAGGCGGGGATGGGGGCCAGGCAAGAGCGCTCCCCAGCCATACCGGGAGGGGTGCAGAGACCACCGCCTCCCCCGCACCGCAGCGCAAGTCGCAACGGGGTCTCCATTGGACTGGGGCTGCAGCGGGGTGGGGGCTCTCCATCCATCCCGGGGGGACCCATAGCCCATACCCCCCATAAGGGGCGAGG
>JANPWX010000480.1:5571048-5598021 GCA_024734555.1 Trochalopteron elliotii
CGGCCCGCCCCGCCCCTGCACGCGGGGCTGGCGGGAGCCACCCGGGGCCGAACCTCCGGGGCCGCTTCCCGACCGTGTGTGTGTGTTGCTTTTAGGTGGGGAAGATGCAGGGCAACAAGGGGTTCAACATGGAGAAGCAGAACCACGCTCCGCGCAAGCAGCACCAGCAGCACCCGCCGCCGTCCATCCCCGCGAACGGGCAGCAGGCCAACAGCCAGAGTGAGTCCCGGGCCCGCCGCGGGGGCCCGCCCGGCCCCGCTCTGGGTAGGCGCTGAGCGACCGCTTCGGTGCAGCGGGAAACCTCGGGTTAGCTGCGGCCCTCGGGGGTGCAACAGGTCTCGGCAGGAACAAAAGGAACCCGATTTTCCAAGTTAAAACAATAATCCTTAGGTTCCCAAGCAGCCTGCAGCGTCTTCTGCTATATCAGGTTTTTCCCCTTGTTGGAAACCACGGTTTTAATTGAGCCTCGCTTGTATTTGTGGGGTTTTCTTTTGGTTTTGCTCAGTCCGCTCGAAACCACACACGATTCGTGTGGCGTTTGTTCGTAAGTTTTTTGTGCTCGTAAGTTTCTTGCGTTCCCAAAACCAGTGCAGCGATATAGACGTTCTGTCTTTGCCTCAGAATTTCAGGAAAAGGCCACTTACAGTTTGGAAGTCAGTGCGTTCTTGACAGTGTGTCTGTAAGCGTTGGGAATATAACAGGCTCTGTCTTTCATTGTCTGGTCCCTGTTTTTTCCCCGGGCATAACAGATGGCTTCTCAATACAGGTTTTCTTAGGAAACTACAAGCTTAAGAAGCTTGATTGCTGGAGCAATTACTAGATTATGCAGAAGTAAGTTTGCTCTGAGTGAAGATCATGTTGTAGTGAGAACGTTGTTACAACGATTTGCAGGCACTTCTCAAGACTGAATTTTTTTATGAGGAACCAGGAGATGCCTGCCTTTACTTAGTATTTAATGCCAGTTGACATTGATGAAAATCGTCCTGCTCCAGCAGGTTTCCAGGCTTTCCTGCTCAGTGTGGACTGGTGCTCCCTTGTGAGCTGGGACAGGATGTGTTAATGGTTCCAGGGGCCTGAACTGATATAGAAGTACTGTGAGGAGACATCCCCGTTAGCATTTTTTGGGGTGGAGAAAGTGCTTTAGCTTTATTATATATGGATTTTTTTTTTAAGTTTGGACACTTTGGCCGTTCAAAAAACGTGTGGAAGTCACCTGTGCACTTTGTGTGACTCCTCCAGAGTGGAGTTTTTTGTGTCAAAGATAACTGGGCTGCTAAAAACCCTGCATGATTTTGTTAGGTGGCTGAGTTGAACAGGCTCTTTTACCAGTTCCCAGACAAGAGCAGCAGTTTCCAGTCAGGTTGAAAACAATACCAGTGCAGCTGTACTGGGGAATTCCCACAGGGATCAGCTTGTAGTGTCTCACTCCTTTGCATGGATCTCCTGAGGCAGAACAGTGGTACTCTGTGTACCCCTGAGTGTAACTCTGTTCCAAGTACCTCCTGTTGTATCCACAGGCCTTCCAGTTGATCCCCAAATACTCGTGGTAATGCTGTGAACAAGGCAAAACATTTCACTCCTGTACCTTTGCTGTGTGAAGTAGATAATTTACTCTCACTGCTCGTCTCTGGGCACACTCTGGTCTGGTTATTTAGTGTTAGCCATGGAGATGTGCTTACCCCTATCAAAGGGTTGTCCTTGCAGTGTCTTGCATGCATTGTCTTTGCATGGACAGTCTTTCTCATTTAGTGCCCTGCTTTGTAGCTGGAATCAAGCCATTTATGTTCACAGTTTATTTCATGTGTGGCCATGACTTGTGTCCTCTGCAGGGCAAAGGAGTTGCTTTCTGTGCCTTGTAGTCCCGTGTGCTGGAGTTCCACATGTGTTTAAGAAAATGGGGCATAAAGTGATGCTAAATCCACCCCTGTGTCTGGCACATAACAGAGCTTTCAGGATCATGCTGGACTGCTGAATTAAGGGTTAAAGATTGTATATGCCTGTGGGGATTTGAGAATGTTACTGTTTGTTTATTTCTGTTGGATAGCTCAGAAAATATTTTAACCTTGGACTTGATCTCTGAGGTCTTTTCCAACTTTAAAAATCTCTTCTAGGATAACTTACTGAATTGTGATTTTTTTTTTTTTGTAATTAATCTTGTAGTTTTTCTTAGAGCTCACCTATATGGCTGGTTTTTGGGGTGGGTTTTTTTTTTGAAATTGAGTTGGTATTTTTCCCCACTATTTTCAGTATTCCAGCCTTCTCTTCAGCTTGGAAACCCATACTCTGGAACCCATCTCATAGAATGACAGCTGTCTGAAAGTTAGCAGTCTGAACAAAATTTCCTCTTATTTTCATATTTTTCTCGATATCTGGAATTGATTTGGTGTGATTTTGAGTAAAAATCTGTTTTCTGGCTAAACTCTGGCTTTTCTGTAATTATTTGTGTTGTAAAAGCAAATTCCTGTGTTGTGACTACAGTTGATTTTTTTGTGGGCCAGTTATCATGACCAGATCTCAGAAAGTTTGAGTGAAATATCTGATGTTATTTCAAGCTGTAGTGTGTGATTTTCTCCAGTTCTAGGCTGTCATTCACTGGTGTTACTGAGCACTGAGGTTCAATTTTCTTTAAAAAAAAGCTATGGGGCCATTCTGAAATCAATCCCCCTGTTGCTGGAGAGATGGCTGGAGAGGTTTAAGACCAAAATGAACGGGTGGTGTTGCCTGTATTATCCTGTGTCCCTGTGGTCACTGTGATGAAACCTAATAAAATTTATCCCCCCAACTGTAGAGCAGCTGTGTACCTTATTCCCCTCAGATGAAGGCCTGACTATTGACCTGAAGAATTTCCGGAAACCCGGTGAAAAGACCTTCACCCAAAGAAGCCGCCTCTTTGTGGGGAATCTGCCCCCAGATATTACAGAGGAAGAGATGAGAAAGTTGTTTGAGAAGTATGGCAAGGCAGGGGAAGTCTTCATACACAAGGACAAAGGCTTTGGTTTTATCAGGCTGGTGAGTGACTTGGTGCATTTGGGGAGTTTTTTGTGGTGATGGCTCACGCTGGAACAGTATTGCTAATTGAAAGTAGTAGATGTTCAGGTGTCTTGCTGATTAAACCTGCTGATGATGTTAGTAACTTGGAATATGGGATTGGCTTCCAAGTGGTTTGTCTAGAGCTTGTTATGAAAAGAAATGTGAATTTAGGCAGCTTGTGGCAGGAGTTAAGAGATATGATAAATTTATTCTGAAAGCAGAAAAAAATCCCACATGAATGTGATGCTATTACAGACAAAGGGAACTTCTCTATTTCTGGAATATGGAATTCCTATGGGCATGGTTTGTCATGCAGTATTTCTGGCATGATTAATGCTCTTGAGGTAGGGGATCTCTAGATGATCACGTTGAAGTGTGTCTGGAAGGCAAGTAGCTACCACCATGGAGTGGTTCTCAGATTTCTGTGGCTCATGCACCACCTTTCCAAAAGCCCTGAGGTGAGTGGATGAGGTTCCTACACCCATGTCTGGGCTGCTTTCATGTATTACAGATGCTGGGTAGTGACTTCAATGAGTAGAAAGGTGTGAAAGTGGCATAGAAAGTCTTTCATGGATTGTCATACTATTAGCATTTCCTTATCAGCCTTGGTTAATAGATGAATCTTGGGGTTTTTTTTAATGTATTTGCTTTTTTAAAAAAGACTCTTTGTAGCCTTAATATACTATGTGTGATAATGAAAATTTCATTGTTTACATAGTTCATACTACCCATTGGACTAAACTTAGGTATTTGTTACACATTTCTCACCCTCCCTACCCCCAAACTCTGGCTGTTCAGTCATTCATGAGAAGGAATAGCTGTGTTTTTTTGGCACACTCCTTACCGAGCTGTGAGAAAATCATTTATTTCTCTCCGAAGTCTTTATTAGGGAGAAATAAGCTTGTGTTTAATCCTTGCTGGGAGTTTTAATGGTTTTTAATGGCTTTTAATGCTCTTTTCCCTGTTTTTCTCTGCAGGAAACTCGCACTCTGGCAGAGATTGCCAAGGTGGAACTGGACAACATGCCTCTCCGTGGGAAGCAGCTCCGAGTGCGCTTCGCCTGCCACAGCGCCTCGCTGACAGTCAGGAACCTGCCCCAGTTTGTGTCCAACGAGCTCCTGGAGGAGGCCTTCTCTGTGTTTGGCCAGGTGGAGAGGGCTGTGGTTATTGTGGATGACAGAGGACGGTCCTCTGGGAAAGGCATTGTGGAGTTCTCAGGGAAGCCTGCTGCCAGGAAAGCGCTGGATAGATGTAGTGATGGGTCTTTCCTGCTGACCACGTAAGTGTGGAGGGGAAAAGGGGCTCTGTGGCATGTGCTGGTTGGGTGGCTTTGGCTGGTGAATTCCCAACACCACACTGGGACAGATGGAGCACGAGGTGGTGGGGGATTGGCCTGGGGAGAATTTTATTTAGCTTTTCAACAAGAGACGATCTGTGCTGAAGCTCAGGTCTGAAAATTTTCTCCTGGGAAGCTGCTAGTGGGGTAAGTGCATAAAACTTCCAAATAATTCTTCATAAAACAACCTTAGGGCAATTAAAGCAGCGTTTAAGAACGGGATCTATTCCAGAGATCATCCATATAACTTTTTGGAAACAAAGTGAAAGTGTTTTAATTGTATGCTCTGGGTCACTAAAGGGGAGAGTCTTGGGATAGGATTCCAATTGTAGCACACACTGCTGGGGTGGAATGCCACTGTGGGCATGGGATCTGTTGGAGAGGCTGCTCAGTGATTGTTTGGAGTTGTCACCATTACAGACTGTTTTCCCTGTGCTTGAATGTAATAAGGCAGAAATGCCTGTTCTTTCATAATTACATGAACTTGCTCATGCAACAGTTCCAGTTGCATTCCACAAAGCAGTTTGTTGCTCTGTTAAGAGGGAGCCATTTCTGATCTCTTGGAAGAGAATTCACTCTATTTTGTATTATGCTCCTAGAATTTGTGACTGGAACACTTCCTGAAATGAGGCTATATTGCTCATTTTTTAACTAATTTTTTTAAGCTTTGTGCCTCTCACCTCCTGTGGATCTGCAGTGGCACACCTTGTATACAAGCACATTCAGTTCAAAAAGCTGGTTTTGCTTATTTCTTTTTTGATACCTGTTTTTCACCCTGGCACTCCTTGAGGATAAGGAGCATAGTGAGTAGTACTCTACAAGAGGATTACTGTTAGGGAGCTTTTGCTGATGTAGAAGTCTATACCTGAAAGAACCATGAAAACAGATTTTTTAACGTGATCATGCCAAACTAATCACTGTCAATGCATAACTAAGGGGAACATTCAGTGCACTGGGTTCTGATATCTAAGACCACAAACAAGTCTGTTCCTTTCTAGTTAAGGTTTGGTTTTGATTAAACTTGTTCTGATTTGTCCTGGTTCAAGACAATAAAGCTAGATAAACTGTTTGTAATTGGTTCATGTTAGTAAATAAGATTATTAATAATGGAATGTGTCACATGGAAGTGAAAAGCTGTATTATGGATCTTGGGCTGAGGAAAGGGATTTTAGCCTTCCATTTCCTGCTGGAGCCTGGGTACCCATTGCCACTTGGCACAACAGGATCATCTCTCTTCATTTCCCTGGCACAGGGGACTGGGGAGCTGCTTTGTGCTGAGGCTGAGCAGTGTCAGGGCTGTGGTGGGGAGCTGACTCAGAGAGCAGGTCAATACTTCCTTCTGCATGCAGAAGCCAGGGAGACAGCAGCACACATCTGCAGTGTCTGGTGTGAAGTGCACCAGTGGATTCCCTGGGGGCTGGAAATTCAGACAAGGCCCCAATGGACCTTCCTAGAGCACTGTTGCCAAGCAACAGTAGCACATGGTGGCTTCACCAGGAGAGGATGACTGGATGGCACAGCCTGCAGTCTCCACTGAGGTGTGGTGTAGTGACTCTTTGCTTTAAGCAGCCATAAAAAGGCACAGATGGACTGGTGCCACTCTAGAGACAAGACTTCACGCTGACTAGATCCTACTGGAGCATGTCAAGATTCCAGTTAGGCTGTTAATTTGAACCAAATAACTACAAATACTACTCTTGAAGTACAATTTCGGATTAAACAAGGATTTTTGTTTAACAGTTACACTCCTATTCTAAAAAAAAAAAAAAGAAAAAAAGAGTATTCAAAGTGATTTCTGGTTTCACTTTGGTTGAGATCCCCAGCTGCTCTTGAGTTTATTTGAGTGGTGCTAAAAGTATTGTAAGTTGTGCTTTCCAAAACTGCAAGCTTGTTCTTGAATTTTCTTGAAAGCGCCTCAATTTTTTTCTTTACAGATTCCCTCGCCCTGTCACTGTGGAGCCCATGGATCAGTATGATGATGAGGAGGGTCTACCAGAGAAGCTAGTCATCAAAAACCAGCAATATCACAAGTATGTGCCTGGCATGCAACAGGACAGGAGAGTGTGGCTAGTGCCCCAGTCTTAGAAGGGTGGCTCATCAGTGCTCATCAGGTCCTTCTTTTTTTCCATAAATGTGACCTGACTTTGGAAGGAGAATTGCATTCACTGTTCTCTTGCCATGATTGGCTGAAAGAAAACAGTGATTTGGAATCCACACTGCTGGCTAGGACTGGCAGCCTTTACATGTCTTATATAAACATGTTTATTTTAGTTGTTGGAATAAAAAATTGGGTCAATTTGAAATAACACAGGTGACATGAGATTCCCTGGGAAGTATTACAGAAAGTCTCTGTAGGAAACACTTGAAACCACAACAGAAATTTAAGAAATTATGTGACTAGCATCAGGGGATTGTAGAGTTATCTAGGTATAAGACCAGAGTCTTAGAAGGCTTCCCAGTATAGGTAGGAATCCAGTGATCTGAGCAATTGGCATTAGCAAACCGTGTGAGCTCAAGAATTTTTCAAGTAAGGAAGATGAGAGCTTCAGGAAGTGGAATTAGGAATAGTCCTGTTCTACAGGTGCTGAGTGAAAATGACATGCACATTTGGTGAGTGTTTGTTTCTGGAGAGCATCTGTCCATAAGATGTGCAGCAGGAGCAAGGGCTGTTGCTTTCAAGGGTATTTCTAAATCTCTACCCACAATCTCTTGGTGTCTTGGGAAAGCAGTGTCATTGCTTGTTATGGAGGAGGACAGCTTCCATGCAGGAATAAGGTGATGCCTGAGCAGCAGACAGACTGGTGTCTCAGGCACAGTTAACTGTTAAAAGGGCCTACCATTGCATTTGACACAGAGTTTTCTTGGTTTCTCCTTGCTCTCCTGAAGCATTCACTGCTCATTGTTTGACAGGGAGCGTGAGCAGCCTCCTCGGTTTGCACAGCCTGGCAGCTTTGAGTATGAATATGCCATGCGTTGGAAGGCCTTGATAGAAATGGAGAAGCAGCAGCAGGAACAAGTAGATCGCAACATCAAGGAAGCCCGAGAGAAGTTGGAGATGGAAATGGAAGCAGCTCGCCATGAGCACCAAGTGATGCTCATGAGGCAAGGTATCAGAGAAATGCAGGATGGCAGCAGGGCCCTGCACCATCCAGGAGTGGGTGGCTCACTAGACTGGCTAGAGACCACTGAAGGGGAGCTGTGGGGGTTGCTTGTCTTGTGACCAAGCATGGTAGCAGCAAATAAATGGAATCATAGAATTGTTTAGGTGGAAAAGGTCAGCAAGTCCAACCATTAACCTCCTTTCATGTACTTGAAGAGCAGTAGAGTCTCCTCAAGCTTTCTTTTCTCCAGGCTGAGCCCCTTTCCCAGCTTCCTCAGCTGCTCTTCATCTGACTTGTGCCCCAGCCCCTTCCCCAGCTCCGTTCGTTCCCTTCTCTGGACACACTCCAGCCCCTCAGGGTCTTTCTTGCTGTGAGGGGCCCAGAGCTGGACACAGGATTTGGGGAGTGGCCTCCCAGTGCCCAGTCAGGGGGATGTCACTGTCCTGGTCCTGCTGGCCACCCCATGGCTGGGACAGGCCAGGTGCCATTGGCCTCCTGCCCACCTGGGCACACCTGGCTCGTGTTCAGCTGCTGTTCTCCAGCAGCCCCAGGGCCTTTCCCACCAGGCACTTCCCAGCCCCTCTGCCCCAGCCTGGAGCTGCAGGGGGTTGTTGTGACACAAGGGCAGGACCTGGCACTGAATCTTGTTGGCCCTAGTGTGGAGAGAGGCTACAGTATTGATGAAGGCTCTGTTACCTTTTCCTCTTCTGTATTACAGTTCTAGTTCAGGAATTTGTAAGAGGTGACATGGGAGGTGGGTCTGATTGTGTTTTTTACTGTTTTTTGTCTTACACAGATTTAATGAGACGCCAGGAGGAGCTGAGGAGAATGGAGGAGTTGCATAACCAAGAAGTACAAAAACGTAAACAATTGGAACTCAGGTAAAGGGGGCAGGTTGTGAAATGCTGTGAATCCATAGCAGAATAAAACACCTAATTGTTCATTGTGACAGTTTAATTACTACCTCAAATGTGGCTGATACTTTGGGGTTTTTTTGTTCATAGGGAAGAGTGTACATTTGGTTTAAGATGGAATTTCTTCCATTGGTTAGTATTTGCTTCTTCATGTTTCTGTGTCTCAGTTAAGCTCCTTTATGAGACAGATAGAAAAATCAGAATATCTTCTGTGATTTAGTGACTTCAGTGCTGCAGATTGGGAAATCCCATTCCAGCATCTTTGTTTTCATTCAAGAGGTAACTTAGTCTCAGAGATTTCTCTCTCCATTGTAGCACTTCCTTGTCTTGGGGTCATTTTGAGAAGCTCCAGGAAGATTATCAGACTATTTGTAATAGAAGGGGCTTGAGAGCTCTCAGGCTTGATGCTTGATATTGCATGTAGTCAGCATGCATTTGGGAGATGCTGTGTACAAAGGGTTGGAAAAAACTTCTAAGATCAGTGAGTTCAGCTGTAAATCTAACACTGCTAAGCCCACCATGTCCCTAAGCACCACATCCACACATCCTTTAAATCCTTCAGGGGGTGGTGACTCCACCACTTTCTGGGCAGCCTGTGCCAATGCTTTTTAACCCTTTTGATGAAGAAATTTTCCCTGACACCAAATCTAAATTTTCTCTGGTGCAACTTGAGGCTATTTCCTCTTGTCCTGTCACTTGTTACCTGGGGGAAGAGATTGACCCCCACCTGGCTGCACCCACCTGTCAGGCAGCTGTAGAGAGTGATAATGTCCCCTTTGAGCCTCCTTTTCTCCAGGCTGAGCTCTCCCAGCTCCTTGAGCTGCTCCTCATGAGATAGGCACACACAAGTGGTTTTTTTTTGTTTTGTTTTGTTTTTTTTTTTAATGAGCTCTGAACTGAAAGTTTGACGTGTAAAGTTTCCAATGAGCATCCATGAGGCAGCACTGCAACCCAGTGATGCAGCTGGTTGGTGTTGGTTGTGCTGAGCATCCCTGGACTTTGTTTGCAGGCAAGAGGAGGAGCGCAGGCGCCGTGAGGAGGAGATGAGGAGGCAGCAGGAAGAGATGATGAGGCGCCAGCAGGAAGGCTTCAAAGGGAATTTTGCTGATGCGGTACGAGTGCTTCTGCATTTCCATTACATCTCTACCCTCACAGTAGATTTTTTTCCATTCCACAGCACAGCTTTCTGTGAATTTTCAACTTGGCTGGAGGACTGTACATCAGTAGTGTGTTCTACTCTAAATTATTGACTCTCTCTAATCCTCACACAGTTTAGCCTGGAAACTATAAATCCCCCAGTTCTGTTCCACTGCTCTTCATGTAGGACCCTCTGTAGCTGTCTTGCTGTACAGAAGAATGTAGGCTGACTAATTCTGTTCTAACAGCAACACACACACAGAGTCCTAAAGCACTACAGCAGAGCCCTGTTATGATTATATGACTGGCAATATCCCTAGCTTGCAGTCTGTCTTAGTCATCATAAAATGATCCCAACTGGAGGCTTTGCTGCAGGCATGGTATATGCTTGTACTTAAAAGTCAGTTGGTCAAGGTTTTTTTGTAGTGTAACCTGCCTTTTAATAACAGTATCTCTAGTTCTATGGAGAAATGCCTTGCAATTTTTTTTCCAGTCCCAGCCACTTTCTATTGTGGAGGGAGGTGTAGGGCTGTTGGGGTGGTGTGATGGCATTGATACAGCTTGCAATTAAGTGTTTAAAGCTTACTTGGCCCCTAGGCAAAATAGCTAAATATGTGTCAAACCAAAGGGCCAAGAGCATGGCTGAGCCAAATGTTGGAATATTCTCCTTGTGCAGCAGATATCCTGATTCCTACAAATAATACTGCCTTCATATGATAAATAATGGCACTGAGACTACAGATGAAGTGAAAGTTGTCTTCACTTAACACTGTGAAAAAAGTACTGCCCTCACTGAGGTGAGGAGGTGCTCCTGGTTTTGCAGTGAGAGAAATCTGTGATAGGTGTTTCTGATGCTTGCTTAATAAAAGAGAAATTGAAGTCACTGAATGGTATTTTAATGCAAGTGACCCAATACTGTGTCTTTACGTAAGTTTGCATTCCTTTCAAAAGGAAAAGCTTCTTAGCTATGCTGAGGGAGTAGCAAAACTAATTCTATCTAATGTGTTACTACTGCTCAGCACATCTTCCCATCAAGATGTCTTTGCTAAACTCTGCATGAGCAGCTTTGCTGCTGGATGTTTTATTACAATTCTGAAAAACAACCTTTTATAATGAGATTTAAAATAGCTGCTGAATGAACAGGTCTTATCATGTGAAGGCTGCTCCTGCCTTTCTTTGAAATTTACCCTGGGAATTATTTTTTTACACATTGTTCAGTAGTAAATCCTCAGAACTCATTGAATTTGTATAATTACATTTTTAAAAGCCTGATAATCAGTTGAAATGAGTGTCTGTCTTTCCAGAGGGAGCCACCAGACATGCGAATGGGACAGATGGGAATGGGAGGTAAGAGTATTCTTTGTTCCTGTGTATATTCATTTCCTCTCTTACAAAATCTGCACTTTTTTTTTCAGTGATATCATTTTATTGGCTTCTTATTTAGAAACTCAGTCAAAGTAATCTCCCAGGCTAGTAAGAGGAAGTATTCATGTGGCAGGAAACACAACATGCTGTAAAGCAGCATCAGTTGGTCTTGACCTGATAGTGCAGAGCTGGTTAATAGACTGGGACTCTGTCCCTGCATGGAACAGTGTTTTGTGCCTCTGGGGGGATGAGCAGACCCCATCACTCTGTGTGTGTGCCAGGATTATTCCTCAGTTTTCTTTTCCAGGTACCATTGGCATGAACAATAGAGGAGCTATGGGTGGTACCAATGTCCCAGCTCCTGCACCTCCTGCTGCTGGTCCTGGAGCTATGATCCCTGATGGAGCCATGGGAATGGTAGTGTATCTCCATCTGCTCTTTGTGCACACCTTTAAAATGCAGATTATGTTGTTTCCAGTATTAAGCACTAGCTGCTGAAGTTGAAGCTTCTTTGTCTACCCAGACCTGTTGCTTCAGTCCTGCTGAAATCTTTAGAAGTTAATCTTGCCTTGATAGTAGCTGATAATTTTCAGGAGATGGAGCCAAGTCTAATAACTGCTTCATTTACTTCCAAGAGAGCTAGTGCTAAATACTTGTTAGAAAGATCTTAGCAATAATATATGGTTGTTTTTAAATGACCTAATGGGAAGCACTTTGTTAAATTGAGAGGGTTTTGAGAGTAGATTCTTGCAGGCATAAAGCCAAGCTTTCAGGACTGTTCTGTTCATCACCAGTTCTGAAAATAGTTATCTCCTGTTCTCATAGGCCAGAATGAGTTCAGCTGATTTGCTTAGGAGGTCGAGAGCAGAGAATCAGTGGGGTTCATGCTTATATGTTTGACTTACTAAAATTTTTGTATTTGATTTAGTTCTAAGCTTTACTGCAGGGCTTTGCAATAGACTCTGGCTTTTGTGGCATCTGTCATTCCTCTCTGTCACACAGAGGATTGGTCCTCCAACAGTGTCAGCACTTCCAGTCACCAGCAGAAACAGCAGCAGTCATAGTAAACTTTGTCCTGAAAGTTCATCTTCTTTCAGTGTTTTTTATGAACTGGTCTAATAAACAGTTTTCCTGCAAACATTCCTACTCAGACTTCTTGCTCTGTTGTGACTGCTGTGACACAGATATTTTTTTTATCATAAAGAACAGTTTTATTTGTCTAAAGAGCTTTTGTACCTAAGTGGTAGGGACAGCAAAGCAGCTGAGGTTAAGGGAAGGTGCACTACACACAGAAATTAAGGGGGGAGATGAAGCCAGGAGTGGAAAGGGAAGGTGAGTTGAGGTGGCTCACCTGCTCCACAGCAGGACCCTGGTCTCTGGGGTGGTGCACACAGTCCCACTATTCCTGACTGCAGGTTGTGTGGGGAAAGAGACTTTGTTCTGCAATGCTCGTGTCCAGGTTTGGGACTATGGGAGTGCTTTTGGTAAGGTGAAGCTTTGCAGTGAGGTCAGCTGGAATTGCGGAATCCTGGAATTCAAATCAACTCCATTGGCTTTTAACTGCCCTTTGTTCTTCCCTGTTTTTTTTTTTTTCCTTCCTGCCTCTTCTGCACTTGTCCTGGTTCCAAGACTCCACCTCCACCTCCAGACCGCTTCGGCCAGGGCGGAGCCATGGAAGGCCTTGGAGCGATGGGAGGGGCCCCGCCCGCCTTCAACAGAGGAAACCCCGGCGGGGATTTTGGTCCTAACAAGCGTCGCAGATACTAACAGGATTAAGCTATCCCCTGTACACGCCCCAAAGAATGAAATCTTGGCAGGGCTCAACTTGGGGGAGGGGGTGGGGGGACGTTTGGAAGATAGTTAATTAGGGCCTGTTTTGGTAAAGCCACTCTAGGACAAAGGGGAGTGCAAGAGTCTTGACTGGTAAAGGTTTTAGAAAATTTCATGTGGTGCATTCCTAATTTCAAAGTGAAAAATGGATTCTGGGAGGCTGCTGTGGTTGGGTAAGGGTAAAATCTTGCAAGGACCCTAATGCCTTGACCATTCCAGGTTTCCTATTTGCAGCTGATATCATGAGACTAAATTAGGTAAAATTTCAGTATGTCTTGGCGTTTTTTTTTTTAGTGTAGTGTACCTTGCTTAAGAGCACAGGGGAGTCTCTGGAGAATTAGGGCAGCATTTGGGTACTTTGCAGCTCCCATGGTTTTGTAAATTTATATAGCTCCAAATGATCCGTCATGTAGTGAATTGGGGGAGATTTTGTTTGTTTCTTTTTCTTTTCTTTTTGTTTTTTTTTTCCCTCCTATCTTGTTAGTTACTCTTTTTACCTGGACCATTTGTTTCTTTGAAGTAGTTAACAGTCGTGCAGCCTGAATGGCTGGGAGGTTCTTGTTTGGATGGATTTTTTTGATAACGTGTTGTATCTCTTTATTTTTACTGGTAGTAAAGTACAATCTATTGGGTAAAGATACTGTATCTCATGCTGAAGATTTAACTGAAAAAAATGTTTGTATAATCCTAACCTTGCCTGTCTTTTGTGTAGAAGTACTACAAGATTTTTCATTTAGTGTAAACTGTTTGAACACAAACTGTAATTGTCCCACTAAAAAGTTTGAGTTTGTCTGAGGAATGTTACAGGAATGCATTATTAAAGTGGATTTTAAGCCTTTTTTATCTGGTGTCTTGTCTCTTCTGTTTTTTGAGTACAAATGTCAACATGTCCATTGAATTTAATGAAGCTTCAGGTTATGGCACAAAACATAGCTCTGTAAAGAGGGAGTTCAACCCCTGAGAAATTTCTAACAGTTCTCCTTCTCACAGAACACGTTTTATTTGTGTGTTGGAATGTGACCTTCAACTTCAGCAGGTTAGAATGTGGAAAGGGAGCTGCTGACATACCTGAGATGTGTCTGCTGTGGTTGCAGAAAGATGCAAGACTTGTCCATGTGTTGCTGGGAGCCTGGACCTCCATTCCTTTCTCAGGTGCAGAGTACAGAGTTGTCTGTCTCTGCTCTGTGCTGCTGTTGCCTCTGGCTGGGATGTCCCAGAACTCCTGTGCTGGGATAGGAAGGAGAGGACTCACTGATGGCAGCAGTGATGCTTTATCTGGGGAAATACATGAGGGAATCTGTAGGGACAGGAGCCTTCTGTGACCCGAGTTCTCACACTGAGTCTCTAGAGTTGAGACTGCCACAGGGGAAGCTTAGAAATAAATTTGGGTGGGAAAGGGAAGAGGGAGAAAGTGTTACAGCCTAAAAGCATAAGAAGGTGCCATGAAGAATTGTGGAGTCATAGGAAAGATGGAAACATTTTGAGGTGCCTGATGTTACCAAAGCAAGAACATTAAATGAGGATTTGGTCCTGTAGGTACTCTTTTAAATAGGGGAAGATAAAACAATCACTCTGGAGCCTGGATTGGTTCACCCCTGTCTTTGGATGGCTCTTAATTAACCTGGAATGGGATGATAAGATACATGCAAGAGAGGCTGTGCAGAGAGCCAATGCTCTTTGTTTCTTTTTCTTAATTTGTTTTCCACATTCGAAAGCACCAGCAGCTGGTTTGCTGAGATGATAATGGTATCTAATGGTGGTTATCAGCTTGATAGTGAAGTATGAAGAGTTTGGAGATGTTTTCAATCTGGCTCATTTTTTGGGACAGCTCACTGTTGCAAAATCTCAAGTGAGAATGCTAATTAGCTTTTCTGTTGTCCTGGGGGAGATGGATCTGTTCTTGTAGCTTTGTGCCTTGAGGCTGGCAGACATTCACTAGTGCCAGGGCTGTTGGGTAAGTACATTGTTTAATTCTGAAGTATGAGGAGAAGAAACCATCAAGCTGCATCCAGGTGTCTGTATTACCTCCTTCACCTGCTCATTGCTCAGCTGGCGTTTGTGTTACTGAGCAGTTCAAGAAATTGCTGTCCCAGTGAAACAGCAGAGCCCAGATACTCAGCATCACTCTGCTGCAGCCTCAGTCCTGAGCAAGTATAAGATAAGGATGGGTCTGGGCCTTTCCCTGGGAGAAAAAGAGTGTAAAATCATAAGGAAGGAGGAATTTAGCACTGCTCAAAGCCCATCTAACAAGATTTTAAATATCTAAATTAAAGATCCACTGGCAGCAATGAAAGAAAACTAAATTCTGCTATGAATGTTCTAGGTAATTATTCTTAATTTGCTTTAAAGGAGGAGACTGAAAACCTACAACTGAGTAAGGAAATTGTGAAGCAAACCTTTACTAAGATTTTCAGAGCTATGTGTCAGGACAGACTGTAGTGCAGAAGTATTTACAGTTATTATTAAAGTGGGCACAGGAGCAAGCAAGGCTGCCTCACTCCAGAACAGTTCCTTGCTCTGCTGGAGCACTTTGAAGTTCAGTGTTGGTGCTTGCTCTGCCTGTTTCAGGTAGTGAGTGCAGCTCCCAAGGCTGGGCTGTTCACAGCACTGCTGTGCTGAGGTTCAAACACTGTGCAGAAGGGAATGCTTCTCTCTGCATGCCTTTCCAGAGTGCTGGCTATTATATAATTGCAGCCTGATGAAATATTTTAATTCTTCTGCGGAGAAACCGTTGCCTTTTGCTGTCATATTTGATCAGCTGGTTTAAAATGCAGGTCTCCAGTATCAGTTTGCCTCACACCAAGGACTGATGAGCAATTTGGTTCTTACCATTTTGCTCCTAGCTTCAAACCCTCATCATTTGTGGACTTCAGAAGTTACAACTTGTGCTTTATGCAGCTTCCTCTTCAGCAGTAGTGAGTGCATTTGCAAGAATCAAAGATAAATCTTAAAAATCCAGCTGGTATGTGGATAATATTGTCATATCAAAGCAGTAGACAAACATTTCATTTTTTTTCCTGGCACGGTGCCTCCCACTAGCAGCTGTAATTTATCATGGAAAGCTGCAAATGATGGCATGTGCTAAACTACTTCTCCAGTGAGCTACCTTTGGGGGCTGAAAGAAGGAAGATGTGATTTTTCTATGGCCTTGCTGAAAGGAGCCATCATTCTCTCTTGGTCGTGGTTTGGGTACCTGGTGCCAGATGTACATAAAAAGAGTTAGAAAGCAAAGAGCTCAGCCAGGTACAACTCTGCTTTTGGGGCACTTCCCCTTACTACAGCTTGGCCACTCTGCTCTGAGCTCACAGTGACCTTGCTATAAAGGCAACAGGACCCTCAAAAGGAAAACTGCTAAAACCCCACACTCAGTGCCAGTTCAGGGTATTTCAACCAGCAGATTTTGGCTCAGGATGCCAGCTAATGACACACAACTGAGTCTTAGGAGTAGACTGAGCTCTTCTTTTTGGACTGGTTCCAACTGAGGACTAAACTGCACTTTTTGATGAGGAATACTGCGTGTGCCTTCAGAGTGAGCACCAGAGTAAATTAACTCCTAAAGGAGCAACTCAGCTCCAAGGAATTATCTCTAGGACAAGACACTGTCTGAACTACAGGGAGAAAATCCTTATCAGCTGGGTAGCTGGTTCCAGCTTGAGTTTGTAATTGTCCAGTGAGACTGAAGTGTTGCAGAAACAGTCCTGCAGAAAAACAGTGGTCTTGAATGGACAGTATGCCCATACCCTCATTTCTGGTAGTTAGCTGGTCTTTTTCAAACCTGTTCTCTGCACTGTTGAGTACAAGCAGTGCAGACCCCTTGGACAGGTAGTACATAATTCCTTAGCAGTGCTATCTGAAGAGTGGCCAAGCAGAATTGCTCAACACATGTTCTTTTGAGAAAGATTTTATTGCCCAAATAAATAAAACATTAATCCTGGCTGCTGCATACATAACAGTAATATGTTTTTCAGGGATATCCCTTCACTTAACAAGCCTTTTGTATGGAGGAATTACTCTGTGCTTTAGAAATATCTTGCTGCTACCCCAGCTCCACAGGGCATCTTGAATGACTGAAGGGTCAGGGGTTAGCTGGGTTTGTTTCCCTGGAGGTATCCAGCATGTTCTCCCCAGGACCTTGCAGGGCTGTCTTACACTGACCCTGATTGTTCAAGGGCAAATACATTAAGCTGGGTTTGAGAATAATTTATTCTGTTTTTTCTACTTCCTTTTTTGATCTGTTGTGTGCAAAATTAAGCATACATAAAGCAAACAGGCTTTTTTTTTTTTTTAATTGGCAGCTGGGAGCTCGATTCCTGTCTCAGGTGCAGAGCACAGAGTTGCCTCAGCCAAAGTCCCTGGGGTACCTGCTGTTTATCTCTGTGATGTGTGTCAGCCACATCATCCTGTTGGCGTTTCCTCTGAGGTGTGCAGGGTAACCTGAGCTCCACATTCTCACTGGCACGGGCTGGGTGACAGCTGCAGCCTTGCTGACAGCTTGTGGAAAGAACAGGGAGATCTGAAACACTATAGCTCTGCTCAGCCCCCAGGACAGCAAATTCCCCCGTCCCAGGCCTCTGCCCAGCTCCCTGGGTCCCCAGTGATCTTTCTCACCTAAGCAGAGGTTCTGGATTCCAGCAGCATTTTTTTAGCCACCCTTGGAACTGCTGTGACCTGAGGCAGTGCAGTGCTTTGAAGCCACATGGCTCATGCTGATGTGACAAGTTCCCCACTGCCCTCCTTTTCCCCTCCCAGCTTTTGGGTGGATGTAGGTTTGTGACCCAGGTATAAAGAGGTGTGACAGTGACACGTGTCCTCCCCTGCAGCAGGGTTGGCTTCTTGCTAAGGAGCTGACAAGGAAAAGCCTGATGCTGCTGCTGGCTGGGGAATCTCAAGGTGGGGGTGGCAGAATTGAGCTGGAGGTGAAGTAGCTGGACAATGTGAAATATTCTGGAGTCTTCTCCCTGATAAGCTCCAGAATTCTGGCAACAGTTCACCCTCACTCTGAACTCTGGAGATCCCCTTGGGATGACAGAAAATTCTTCAGGCTTTGTAGAGGGATTAAGTAGGTTAAACAAACATTGTAGGACAGGGTTAGGGTTGCATCAGCCATGGCAGGCCCTGTGGACTCACCTCCTGAGCAGATTTCCTGGGCATCTTCTGCCTGCAGGATTTGTTCTTTGTACTGTCTGATAGTGCCAGGGGCTTATATTGACCCCAGCTCCTGAGCAGAAATGGTGCCCAGGTGCTCCTGGAGGTCAGGGCAGCACCCAGGAAACAGCTGTCCCTGCAAACAGGAGCAGCACAAAGAAAATATTTGATTTAGACACTTCAGAGGAACTAAGTAAAACCTTTGATCTCAGGAGAGTTTCCTGTTCATAGAGGAAAACTCTTAGGTCCCAGAAAGGGAGCAGGGGGTCTGAGCAAGCCCCTTCTGCATACAGGGGACTCAAGTAACATTTTTTGTTCCTCTGGGATTGCAATGATCTGCTAGGGAACAATTTTCATCCCTGATGTGATGACAAGGGAAGATAGTCAGGTCTGAGTCTGTGCATGCATCCTTCCCTCTCCCTTTCAAAAATCTCTGCTGGGCAATGTGGTTTGTCCTAAGATAAGATAAAAACATCAGACAGGTTTTGCAGGAAGAACTCACTGAATGCTTACATGATTAATGTATTCCAGAGATGGGGAAGCTGAGCTGTTTGTGATTGACTGTGGTGCACATCGACCTGCAAAAGGGTGTAAAATGCTGCTGGAGTCTGGGCCAACCATGCAAACTGCTCTCCCAAGGTCACAGGCAGCTTCTGGGTGGTGGTTGTCATTCCTACTTGTCTTGGGGACACCTGCAGGGTGCAGGTCCAGCCAGAATGCAAGGAACACACAGAATACTCACTTTCAAAGGAGTAGTGAAAAACTGTAAGATCTGGTCAAATACAGAGATAAAATTCTGAAGCAGCTCCAAAGTTTCCCTATTGCTTTGTAACTGGGAATTTGGCAAGGTCTAAGACTGTAGATCTACATGTTTCTAGCCAAACCTGTGAATATTATAATCCTTTAGGCAAAGACTGTAACCAAATCTGAGACTAAGTGGACTGAGCCACACTGAGATTCCTCTGAGAAGTTTAGAAAGGTCTCACTGAAGCTTGTGACTCAATGGGAGGGACCATATATATATATGGTCCTGTATATACAGGTATATTCCTGTATATACCATATATTGTGATAGATGGTGGAATTGTTGTTTAGATATTGAATTGGCAATATTGAAAAACTGTATTAGCCATAAATCTAATCATGATCACCCACGTAATCACTGTGTCCTGCTTCTCATGTCTGGCCAAGAACTTTTCCTTGACTAATCTGTTACTCCTGGGCTGCACAAAAAGATGTCTTGGCCACATGCACAGCCTTGGTCTGCTGGTCCCTCTGTTTAGCAGCTGGTTGTGCCTTCTGGGGCTGGGGGAGATCAGCACGAGTTTTGCCCGGTGACTCTGGGAATTCCCTTCAGTTTCAGGGATCTCCGAGCGTGGCGGGTCGAAGCCTGTGTGGGCACTGGGGCGATGCCGATGCTGGCTGGTGGGATGGCAGACACTGGGACAGCAACCCCGGGCGTGGGGCCACCCTGCAGTGCCCATTTCCCCTGCTGGGCACAGGGCCAGCACAGAAATGCCTGTGGAGATATCACCGGCGCCGAGCCCCATCAGCTGCCCTGTCCATCTTTAGCCCGGTCTCCGGTTACCGACCTCCTCCCACAGCTGCCTCCAAAGACGGGCAAAGCCACCTCCCGGCGCCCGGGCTGAGGCGGTGGGGAAGCACAAGAGGGATCCCGGGCAGGGAAAAAACTGATGTGATTTCTCTGGAAGGAGTGAAGGACGCCGCAGATACGCCTGAGCTATGGCCTTGCTGTGCTACAACAAGGGCTGCGGGCAGAGGTTTGATCCCGAGCACAACGCCGAGGGTGAGTGGATTCGTGTGCCTTGCACCAGAGGGAACGGGAATGGTGTGCTGCTTTCCCAGAGCGTGGCCGTGCTGCAGCCGAGCTGCCAAGCCCAGTGCAGGCAGCCCATATGGCAGGAGCTGGCTCTGGAGCTGCTGCCTGTCGCGGGTGGCTCGTGGGCAGGATTGCTTCTCCTGAAAGCTTTTGCTTGATTTTCCCTTTTCAGATTCCTGCCTGTATCACCCAGGTGTCCCCATCTTCCACGATGCCCTGAAGGTGAGTGGGGCAGGAGCTGGGGCTGCAGCTGCAGGGAGTGACCTTGTGCCCAGCAGGGTTGCCCACACCTGACCAGCCTGTCATGTCCTGCTGTCTAGGGCTGGTCTTGTTGCAAGAAACGCACAACGGACTTCTCAGAGTTCCTCTCCATAAAGGTGAGCGACCTGCCAGCCCAAATGCACCCACTGTTCCTCCATCCTTTCCTTCTGGCCTCTGCCCAGTCCTGTCTCATCCCTGTCCTGTGTCAGGGATGCCCCTTTTGCCCTGCCAGCCAGGGATTTGCTATCTGCTTCCAAGGACCCTCCAAGCAAGGGTGCTGCTCCCAAAGTGCAAGGTCAGAGCTCATCTCTGCAGGACACTGAGCCACCACATCATGGAAACTCACAGGGTTTGGGGACAGCCACCAGGCTGAGGAGGACAAAGCAGTCATCAGGCTTGTCTCTGCTGCTCAGGGATGCACAAAAGGGTTTCACAGCAACGAGAAACCCCTTGAGCCTTCCAGCCAAGAGAAGACCTCAGATGAACCAAAGGAAAAAGCAGTGAAGGAGTTCATTGTCCAAGGACCAAAATCAGCCGAGAAGATGCTGCGGGAAAGACCAAGGTGAGACAGGCTCAGCTAACAGTCTTGCCCTGCTGTGTCACTTCTGTGTGTGTCCTGCCCTGCTGCTCTCTCAGGAGTGGCAATGACACTTAAAACAGAGAAAAACCCACTTGGCCTTTGGTGCTGCTGTTTCCCAGCTCTGATGAGCCAAGACAACTGCTGCCAGTTAAAGTATCCAGGTCTCTGGAGCAGGCCCTGGAGAAACTGAACATGTCCTCTGAGGACAAGATGCTGGAGAGCAGCTGTCCAGGTAGGGACAAACTGATGGATGGCACTGGGGTTGCACATGGCAGGTTCAGCACAGGGTTTTGCATGACAAGCTCAGTGCAGTCAGTGAGTGCTGCATGTTCAGCTATCTGCAAAACTTTGTCTTGGAGGCACATTGGGGTGGTCTGTGCTCAGCTGGGGAGCTGGCAGAGGGCTGGGGGAGGATTCGGGGGCAGGCAGGGTCAGTGTGTGTCCTGGGTGAAGTTGTGTTGTTCTCACAGGTGAGGAGGCTGCCCAGGTGAGAGCTGGCACCACGTGCAAGAATGCAGCCTGCAAGGCGGTGAGTACCTGGCAGGGTCCCATCTTTACCCAGCCTGTGCCTTGTGGCCAGGAGCATCCCAGCTCCAGGTTCAGGGCAGGCATCAGGCATGTGGAAGGTGGCAGTGGCCACCTGCTCTGTATTCTCATCTCACTCTGGGAGTGGCCACCTCTGTCACCTCCCAACCACTTTCCTGCAAGAGGCTTCCAGATTGGTGGTACAATTGTGTTTCACTGCTGCTGATTGCTTGCAGTGAAATACAGCACATATTCAGGATTGGACACGTAGGCAAAATGCATGTGGAACAATTCCCACCTGCACTGAACTGATGCAGCACAGCCCAATTTCTCTCTTGCCTGAGGCTGCCTTGTGGAGCAGTGCCTTCCTTGAGGGTGAGTGGGAGGGATTGAGCTGTGGCAGGGATAGCATGCTTGGAAAGCAGCAGGGGAGCAAAAGGCAGGAGGTAGATAAGGACATAAGGCTGACATGCTCTGGAAAAGAGGGGAAAGGACAGGAGTGACAAATGACCTCATGCACCTCAGAGTGAGTTTCTGTGGTGTCTAAACTTGCCCACCGTCCTTGTGTTGTCAAGCCCTGGGCTGGGGGCAGCCTGTGTTTGGGAGAAGGGTATGGAAGGGCTGCTGACAGGGTCACAGGGGTGACAGTGTGGTCCTGGCAAGGTCAGGGTGGCTGCCCTGCCAGCAGGGAGCTGGGCTACTGGCTGGCCATGGTCCCAGAGTGAGTCTTCACAGATGCTGGACCTGGCAAAATGGTGATGTTGGGCATTGTGCTGTGCCCTCTACATGGATGGACATTGATGAGTGGACACCTTGTCCTGTGCCAGAGACACAGACAGAACTTTCTTCTGCTTCTTTCTCCACAGATCTACCAGGGCCCAGAGAGTAACACAGAGGTTTGTACGTTTCATCCTGGCGTTCCTGTCTTCCATGAGGGGTAAGAAACAACCCTTTGCCAGGAGCAAACTGACCCTGCCACAGTCTGAAAATGCTGCACAGCAAAGCTGTGTGGCACAGCATGGGCACTGCAGTTGTGGGTGACACCATGCAAGGGGACAGGTGGGCAGGGGGAGTTCTTGGTTATGAGCCTCCCTCCCTCCCCGCCCTGCTGTGGTCTCCCTCTCCTGCTCCTGACCCCACTCAGGTCACCCTGCTCTCCTCAGGATGAAGTACTGGAGCTGCTGTGGAATCAAAACCACAGACTTCAGTGCCTTCATGGAGCAGCCAGGCTGCAGCCGTGGGTGTCACTGCTGGACAGAAAAGAAGGTAAGGGGGCTCTCAGCAGAGGCAACTCATGTGAGCAGTTGGCATTATTGGCATTTGAGACTGCTCCTTCCCTTGCTCTGCATTCACACAGGTTTCTGCATTTAATTGTCTTAATATTCATAATTGCTGACAGATGACTGCACAGGGTTTGAATGCCTGATCTTGAGCCATCTGCCCTTTAAGATGCTGCTGTGCATTCACAAGATGTGCCAACTCTCACACCCAATGGGCAGATGTGCAATAGAGAGCTGAACGAGGCAGGACCTGGCCCTGGACACAGCACAGCCAGCATTGCAGGCTGCCACATAGAGACAGGTGGCTGAGCACAGGAAAAGTCCTACAAAAATAACCCCAAAGGCTTTGACAGATGATTGCAGGTAACTGAGTTTGGCTTTATTGAAGCTTTCCCTCTGCAGCTGCTTCTCAGGAGGGATCTCATCCACATACCAACATGGTGTTGTGGCAGGGCAGTGGGTACATGATCCCAATTCTCAATACTGTGTGTGGAAGTCTCCCCAGGAAAGTTCTTGACTGGAAACAGGCTTGAGCTGGGAAAATTGCACCAAAGCAGCCCAGGATAACCCTGAAAGTGCACTGTGTTCCTCTGAGTCAGCATTGCTCCCAGCAACCCTCTCTGAGCCCAATCTCTTCTTAGTTCTGGAGCAGAAAACATATCTTGAATGTAAAGGAGGCTGCAGTGAAGGAACTGTGCTGTGATGCAGATGTTTTGTGCTAATTGTCACCTAAGCCCTGGGCCAGGACTCCTCCTGCAGCATTTCTTTGGCTGGCAGTGTGGAGGGCTGCAGGGGGTCTGTCTCCTCGTGATGGTCAGAAAGGAGCCTGGTGGGGATATGGGCCTGTCAGTGTCTGTGGTGCTGACAAGGTGGATAAAGGTGAAACGTGGCCAGTCAGGGCTCATCTGACTCCCAAATGTGGCATGGTGGCATGATCCATGTCCAGCAACAGCCTCTGCATTGCCCTCCAGGCTGAGTTTCCTGACTCTGCACAGCACTTAGGAGCTTGGGCATAGCAGAGTGACTCAGGAACTAGAAGGAGATGTCTCTGATCTTAGAGTGTCCTGAAGCAACCCCAAGCACAGCATGGATGTTCAGTGTTGCATGGGATGGACAGCATGGCAGGGGCTGCCCATCTCTGCATGAACCATCTCCCCTCAAAAACCTGTACAAAAGACAGGGTTTGTTTTTGCTTAGCTGGTGCCAAGCTGAACTAACCAGCACAAAGGAGATGTGCTGTGATGTTTCTTATCTTCTTTTCTTCCTGGTAGAGCTGGGATTAAGACACAGGAGATGCAGTTTTCTTGTGTTTGGACTCAGTTGTTTATTAATTTTTTCCTAAACTGCAGTCTCATGAGTTGTGAGCCCTAGCTAACAAGGTAGAAAATGGATCTGTCTCTAACTCTTTCCATGGTCTTTTAAGTGCTAATTACCCAATAACGAGATGACACTTATATTATTTATACTTTTAACCCAATAACTGACCACTCAAGGTCTGCAATGCAGACCTTTTCACCCAATTAGAAAAAAACACCCAAAACCATGAAGAAGAAGGTGAAGAGGAAGGGCTTAGCCGACACCTTAAATCCTCCCCATATATCTTAAAATCACCTTAAATCTTGCCCCATATATATCACTATATACTAACACCTTAAATTCTAAGTTTTTCACCCTGTGATATCACACAGTTCTATTCAAACTACACACCCACAACCCCATATCATTCAATATCACTCAATTTTGGAAGCCTGTTCCACAGCCTCAGGTCAAATGTAGTGCCTGCCTGAGGGTCAGTGCCTTTTAGCACAGAAAGCCTAAGATTCTCAGCTTCCAGAATTCCAACAATGTGCCACGGAGCATCCTCTGTCTCAGACATCCATCCCCTCTGTTTGGGTGGTGTCTGAGCCTCAGCTGTGCTGTGATGGGTTCCTCTCCTTGGCAGGACAAGAAGGCAGTGCTGTGCCGGCAGGACTGGCACCAAACCAGCAGCCAGGTGGTGGTGACAGTCTATGCCAAGAACCCCCTGCCTGCCCTCAGCAGTGTGAAGGCCAATTGCACCGTGGTGAGTGCCCTGGGGGTGTGCACCCTCATGCCCCACCTGAGTTTGCAGACCCAGGGCCCAGCTGGGTGCCTGGTGCTTTCTGGGGGCCTGTCTGACCCGTTGGTACAAGCAAGGCTGGCACTGCCAAGCTGGCATCCCTGAGCTGAGAGCCTGCTGCATCTGCCCAGCTGCTCAGGCTTTCAGCTTCAATGGGTGGATTTGCTGGCCTTGAATCCCTTGAGCTGTGACAGAGGTGAACCTGTCATGCTTTGAAAGGGGTGAAATGTTGCCAGGTATTGAGGGGATCACCAGACCATTACACGGGAGCCAAGATGTGGGATGCAATATGGTGCTGAAAGGCAGCTGGGGGTAGAGCTCTGGCAGTGCTGTGCTATCCTCTCAGATAATTTTCTGTTGATCTTTCAGCTTGAAGCTCATGTCATCTTTGAAGGGAATAAGATTTTCCAGGCAGAACTGGAGCTCTGGGGGGTAAGATCCTGTTTGCTTTGATTTCTCTGTTCCAGCAGTCTGCATGGGGCTGGCCTGCAGTTCTGTGAGGCAGCCTGAGCTTTTCACCCTGGGCTGGGTTGCCCAGAGACAGGCATTTATGGCCATCTCTGCTGAGAAATGCCTTAGGGTTGTGAGGAGGCTGCACTGATTGACTCAGGGCTAAGGCCAGAGCTGGAGGTCACTGCCAGCCCTATAGGTGTTCTGAGTTTGGTCCCAGGCTGCCCCAAAATGTTCTTTGGCCCAGCAGGTCCCTGTCTCCCCCACAACCCTGCTGTGAGCTGCAGGCAGGCTGTGCTCTGAGCCACGAGACTGATTTTTCAGCTGCTCGCTGGCTGGGGAGCAGCAGCAAGGCTCAGGAATTCGCATGTACATTTCTCGTCTGTATTTCTGGTGCGTGCTGGCTGTGCCTGCAGGCAGCAGAGCGCTGACAGGTGTGGGTATGGCTGTGTCTCAGCACAGCCCGCTGCTGGGGAGAGGCTGCGCCGCAGCTGCGCCTGTGGCTGAGGCAAGCTGAGCTCTCCTGAGCTCTGTGGTGCTGCTGAGACGTAACAATGTGAAAGCTCAGCTCAAGCGGCAGCCCAGGCTTCTCCTGGCACAGGAGATTTCTCCTCTGGCAGGGCTTTGGGAGTAAGGGGAGGGCTGAGTGTGTGCTGCCTGCTCTCCCCTGCCCGGCTCACTGCTCCTTTCCCTCTCTCTAGACCATTGATGTGGAGAAGAGCTTTGTGAGCATGGTCCCAGCCAAGGTGGAGATCACGCTTTGCAAGGCCAGCCCTGGCTCCTGGGCCAGGCTGGAGCTCCCCCAAAGCAAGTTGCAGCCCTGTGGTGAGCAAGAGAAGGAAGCTGCAAACGCAGAGGAGCCTGGGGCTGTGCAGGATGAGGACTCTGATGACAGCTTGAGCTGGTCTGAGGAGGAAGATGAAGAGCTGGAGATGGAAACATCAGATATGACAACACCAAGTAACTGATGGTCAAGTGCTCCAGCTGCTGAGCACAGCTGGCTCCTGAGCTGCTGGGCACCTTGGCACCAGCTCCAGAAGAGCAGACCTCATCCAGAACCGTGTGCAGGTGGCAGCACAGCCTCTCCCCGGGTCAGAAGGGACAATTAATAAACACTCAGAGCAAAGGTTGTCGTCTGAAATCTGTGACGGGAGCTAAGATACATCAGCGGGCCAAGCCCTGCCTTGTGTCACTTCCTCTTCTGTGCCTGGCGGGGACAACAGGAGGTGTCCCCGTGCCTGCACCTTCGGTGTCTCTGGGTTCTGGGAGTCCAGAGCCCAGCGCCCTCCCCGACCCTGGCATTTCTGGAGGTGGTCACAGCCTTCCCTGCCACTTCTGAGGGTGCTGAGCTGGGTGTAAGCTCTTGCCCTGGCCCTCGTCCGGCGCTGGGGAGCCGGGCCCTGCGGCTCTTTGTCGGGAGGTTGTGACCGCGGGCACGGGAATGTCACCGCCGCCGGCAGTTCCAGCGGAGCCGTGGCGTTCGCTGCAAAGCCCCTTAGGGGCGTGAGACCGCCCGGGGGGCCAGCGGGCGATGCTGAACGCGGCCCGGGCCCGGCGGAGGCTGCGGAGGCGGGGGAGCTCCGCGGGTAACGCGGGACAGCGCCGGGAACGGGGCGGGGAGGGCGGCGCACGCCACGGACCGGAGCGTTCACCCGTGTGAGAAACCCAATAATCTTCTGCCACAGAGCCACCTAATTGGACGGTCTGATGGAGAGAAAGCAAGAGCAGTCGCTCAGTTTTGCCGTTCTTTCCTTTTTTCTAGCATTACCTTTATTAAGGATGTATTGTCCTTATTAAGGATACATGTTACATATTTGTGGCTGTGCACGCGCACACGCCTGCGTATTTCTGCTCACGGGTATTGAGGTGAATCAACCGAGAAATCAGCCAAAACCAGACCAAACCCTCTGGCTCGAGATGCATTCGGACAACGCACAATTACAAAACAACGCCTTTAGCATTCAGCAGGATCATGGTGGCGGGGCTGTATGGCAGCATCCCGGATATCGGAGCATCCCGGATATCGGAGCATAGCGGAGCCACAGCCGCGGGCCGTGCCCGAGGGGATGCTCCGTTCCGCT
>JANPWX010000480.1:5598420-5610523 GCA_024734555.1 Trochalopteron elliotii
CGGGCAGGGCAGGGCAGGTCGCGCTTTCCCGGTTCCGCGGTGTGCCAAGGTTGGGCCGGGCTGTTCCAGCGCCAGCGCGATGCTAATCCCGATCGGCAGCACCGCCACGGGTTTAAGGCGACCTCTGCTCCCAGCCAGTGTCATAAAAAGTTGGCACGGGATGAAGTAGCCTTTGGAAAGGTCTCTTGCTTCATTGCTGAGAGTGAGGGATGCCTAAGGATAGGAAGGTTGGATTTATTCTCCAGAAACTGGCCAAGTGCTGTCTCAGGAAGAGTAGAGTAGTGCAAAGAGGTGACCTAAAACACTCTGAGGGGTATCGGATATTGTCTCATTTAGCAGCTGCCAAGGAGCTCCCCTTCATCAGCTCAGTGGTTTTCTTCTGCAGTGCTGTGAACTCTTAGTTTTATAACAGCCTGCACCGGGTTCCTGCTTAACCTCAAACCCCAAGAAGCAATGCTGCTTTTTATTTGTTCTGAACTTCTCTCTGTTTTTTTCCTCTGTGTTGTTTTCTGGTTTTGTTTGTTTTGTTGTGTTTTTTTTTTTTCAGGGCCAGTGAGTAATCAGTATCTGTTTATTCCTTATAAACACTTGTGATTCCCACCGTAATTACTCTGAGTTATAAAAAAAAGCTTTAAATGCTTTAATTTAAACGTTCTTTATGTGTACCTTATGCTTGCAATATGTGTCCTGGGCTGGGGTGCAGCACTTCTTGTGGCTGCATCATTAGCTCTTTAGCCTCAAGCTCATTTTTTGATTTTTAAGAAGCTCACGTTCTCTTCCGTGTAAGATGTAAAATACATCACTTGAAGGCATACTTTGGAGCCAGTTTGCCACTGTTCACCAGCACAGCGGTTTTTCTACATGGAATTTAAGATTATGAGATACATTTTAGATTAATATTTCCATTTTTAAAAGCTTTTAAATATTATTCATTGAAGGAACTTTACAGAGATCCTGGAAAAACAATAAAATATGCAGTTTGCAATTAGTAGGAGGAAACTGAACGTGTGGTTTGATTTGCTTATGTGGTGAGGCTGTAATTCTTTTGGGGTCCTAAGTATTTCCACACAATCTGGTGTCATGTAAAGATTTGTACCTTTACAGGGAATATTTTTTTACTTTACATGCCTGTATGTGTAAATCTGATGAACTGCTGAGACACTCCTTGACTCTGGTAACTTCTGCTCACATTTTGGAATTGCAATACTTGATGCAAATGAGACTTGGCAATTGTTGCAGTATTGTAGTGCACAAGCAATGATAAAATACACACTGAGTGCATGCATTAACTCCTGTCTTAGTCATACCAAAACTCTTTGAAAAAAACTGGTATTGATTGAGCAAGTGCATTTTTGTTTGTTGTTGTTTGGGGTTTTGTTTGTTTGGGTTTCTGTGTTTTGGGTTTTTCTGTTTTCATTTGAGGGTTCTTGTTTGATTTTGTTTGGCTTTTGTTCTTGGTTGGGTTTTGTTTGGTTTTTTCATTGTTTATTCTTATTTGTGTTTTTATTTTTTATTACATCTCCCTCCGCCCTCCCTCCCACCAGTGAAATTTGGGCGTGGAGGAGAAGGAATCAGAGAAGTGCAATCCAATGAATAATGTGCAAGGGCTTTTTTTTTGTCACAGAAAGAAGCTTAGATTTTCCTGATGTAACATTGCCCTTCATGTACAACAATGGCTTTGTTACAACTGAGAGTGCCAGCAAATGCCAGGTGACAAAAGATGATAGGAAGACATACTAACAGCTCTTTATTTTCTTTTTTACCTCAAATAGGAATCAAGAATGCTTAAACTGGATTTATCATTCATCCTGCAACGTGCTTGAAACGCCTCGCCACAAAACCTTATGTCTGAGGTACTGTTTGTTTCTTTTAGCCAGCAATAGTGACTAAGGCCTTGTCAGAATCTATGGGAGGTTTGGAAGGACATGGTTATTAACTTTTTATGAACTGGCTGTGACCCCCCAGGACCTGTGCAAGTTGCTTTTATCACCCAGCAGGGGAGTTAGTGGGTGAGGACAGAGCACCTTGCAGCCCCAGCTCCTGTTCTTACACCTTTGCTGTGCTCTCCATCAAAGGGTCACTTGTAAAGGGTCCCTGTCTTGATTAATCCATGCCTCTGCGTGTGGTTGCAGGAGGGAAATCCAGGTTTAATATTCTGCAGCTTTTGGTTTTGACAGGATATGTGTCACGTTCGTACCCAGGGGATCCGGATATCTGCTGAAGTCTTGGGGTTTGGTTCCTGTGGGCTGTGCAGCTGCACTGTGTCACAGTGTTGTTTCATCAGCAGTGCATCTCTTTCATGAGCTAATGCCCTTTGGAAATATTAATTATCCATTCGATATCTTGGATTCATAGAATTTAAGGTGTTTGATGTTTGGTCACTAATATCATTGCTCTGCTATAGAATTTGGAATATGAGTGCCTGTAGTAAGAGGTTTGTGTAGCTGAGTTGCCCAAATACCTCATGCAGAAGACTTCATTTTCACTGTAGTTTCCTAAGAAACATTGCTTATGTGTGTTTCATCTCTAAAAAAAGCCCCGAATCTTTAAATCAATAAACCAATTTCAGCCTAATTTGACAGAGGTAGAGGTTTTAAAAATATTCTTTGAAAGGTTTTGAGGGGTTTCTTTTATTTCCTAGAAACAACTTTTGCATCAAAAGGCATGCTGGGCTTTCTAGCATTGGCACTGAAGGAACAACCAGCAAGAATTGCACTCCTGTTATGTGCTTGGGAGCTGAATTTATAAGCAAAGAGCTCAGGAGAGAGCAAGCTTCCTCAGTTCTGTTGTTCATGTGGAGCCTGGGGGGTGGACTGCACAGTTCCTGCTGTGCTGCTCCAATCTGCCTTCCCTTGTGGATTTTTTTCCCCTCTCTGCAGCCACTCAGACTGTTGCAGTTTTGTTTCTCTTGCAGGTAAATGGCAGGACAGAAAGTGATGTGAAAACTTTGAGAGGCACTGAGAAGTCCAAGTAGGTCACTCATTGCTGAAGGATATGAGGGATGAGGTCTCCTATTTAACTTTTCCTGCTCTTTCTTGGCACGCATTCTGAAAGCCTGGCACTTCTCCATCCCTTTGGCACTTGCCTAAAACAATGGCAAGTAAGCTGAGCTGTTGTGGGATAGTAGCAGAGTCTTGATTAAATTGCTGAGAGCTCCTTTCTCTTCCCTGCTAGGCCTGGTGGGTAAGCTGCACATGTGAATTAACTCCTTTGCATGGGTGAGGATGGTGTGATATATTTAGAACTGCCCCATCCACCCAGCTCTTTGTTGTGAGTTCCTGCCTGACTTCATGTTTCAGGCAGACAGAGTGAATCGTCTCTGATCTAGTTTTTGTTGATGAAAGATGAGCAATTAAATTGTTTAGATTTCTTAACTTCTGCCTGCCCCTGGTAAAGCAGGATCTGCTTCTCCAAAGCAGCGAGGGCTTGATGAAATGTGATGGCTGAGCAGAGTGACACAGCTCAGTTATAGCTGATTTCAGCTGAACTCCTAGAGAGTTTTCTGATCAGTTTTGGCCAAAATGGGGCCCTGTCTAAATTGTAAAGAGAAGGGAGGAAGAGCTGACAAACTCAGTGAGTTTATCAAAGAACAATGTCAAAGCTAAAATCCACCTAACAAAGAGGCATCTGATGTTAACAGAGCAGAGGCATGTCCTGCTAAGAAGTAGTTTTGCAAAGAGGTTTTAGAAGTGTAGGAAGTATAAAAAACATAAATCTACAAAACTACAAAAGGATCCAAGTTCCTGTTTTCTCTCTGTTTTTTGTCACTGTATTCTCCCTTCTCTCAGCAGACAGGAAACTTCCCTTCAGGAGTATTGAAGGGAAGATCTGGAAGTTGTTTCTCTACCACAAAAAGATTTTGATGCAACATGAAATTCCTCTGTGTGAGTGTTCCAAGTAGTGAATTTCCCCAGTGAATGTTCATCTGGAGAGCAAACTGTCCATGTTAATGAAACCAGAAAATGCTTAATTAGGTCAGAACAGGAGCAGCTCTCAGATGATGTCTTGACATGTTGATTGAGATCTTGCACATTCCAGGGGAAGTGCCAGGTGTGCAGGCAGTGAAGTCAGACTTAGCAGCATCTTCTGAGAAAGAAACTAACCCAAACAGGGAATGCCAGTTTTCAAATTCAAAGTCATTGATGGACAAGATAGAAATAACTCTTATCTAAGTATTTTTGTGCAACATTCTGCGTGGGGTGATTTTTGCTGTTGCTTTTTAAAAAATTATTATTTAATTTGAAAATTATTCCCATTCTGCTGTAACTGCTAGAACCTCAACTGTAATAAAAGTCCTTTCTCTGCAAGGACTAAAGAACCCGGATTACCTCTCACTACTTTGGATTTTCCGTTCACTTATTTCTCTTGCTGCAAAACCTTTCAACTTGGCTTTGAAGCTTGTGCCCAGCTTTCTGTTTCAAAACTGTTTTTTTTAATGTGTTGACGTGTTAATCTGTATTTTTCTCTCTTTCAGTTCTTGTTACTTGTCCTATGTGGAGATTTTCTTTCTAAAGTTTCCCCAGAAATTCTTTTGAAGGTCACCAAAAAAATCCCGAATAAAGCCTAAACCAATTTTCCTACTCTTGCTAATATTTGGTGGTATATGTTTGTTTTGTTTTTGGAGTATGGGTTGTTTTTTTTAATGTATATTTATATTTAGATAGCATGCAGTGCCAACTTCAAGGGTGCTTAAGAAATAGGAATTTTCCATGTAAATGTGAACCCCAGCCTTTTACTCTCTTATGAGAGTTTTATTGTAGGCAAATTGTTTACTAAAAAAATAATTACAGATTTAGTACATTATGAGTTATTAAGTACATGTATTTAATAGAAAAGACTTGATGGAGGTAATATTAGTTTGCTTGGTTATGACTTAAATTAAAAAACCCTTTGTCTTTCATATATAAATATTTAACCAAACTACCCTTGCTCACAACATAGTTTTCTGGAGTCAAGTGGCTTCTTTCTACTCTTTATTTTTTGATTAATTTATCTGAATTTTGTGTTTCAATACAAAGAATGTGTATCCTGGTGTGTGTTTGTTTTTCTGTATTGCATATGCCACACACGATTCCTTTCAGTTCAGGCAACCTCCTTTAAAGGGGCCCTTCAGAGAATCATACTTAAAAGCCTACAAGCTCTTTAGCTGTGTTTGTGTAGTTAATACTTTGCCCAATGCCTTGGCAGGTTTGTATGGAGTTATTTCCCTTTGGAAATGTTCTTCTAAAAATCCTAGTTTTAATGAGGTAATTCAAGGTATTAGTGCTGTGAAAAGAGCATTTGGGTTTCATGCTTTTTTTGTTACTTTATTACCGATTTCCAAATGAAAATCTCTAATTCGTAAATAAAACACCAACAAAGTAATCTTTGAGTAAAACAGTTTCATTAGATATTTTGAATCAGGTTGTGTTAGCTGCTGATGGTCTGGGATACCCTTGGCGTTGTAGTTTATCCATTTTGGGAGCTGTATTGCCTGACAGTTTGGGGATACCCTGTCACTCTGTGCAGAGCTCTGGACAGAAGTGCATACAGATTTAAGAGATGTAAGTCCTTGGGGGAGCTCGTTTGGGTTTTAAAGAGAGATCTGTTTACAAGTGTTTGCAATTTGTTTATTTCAGAAACCAGGGGCTGGGCATATAAAAGGCTTTGTGTACGTCTCGTTCTTCATGAGACTTTTGTTGCTGACTTAGCTCTGCCATCCCTGTGATGTCACTTGTTACTCACTGGTCAAAATGAATTGTCTGCTGCACACATAGTTCATTTGGGGAAAAAAACCCTTTGCTCTGGAAGCTTTGGTGTTGGTCACCACTGAGGTTTCTGGCACAGCATGTTCTGGTACTTCAGAGGTTTGATGTAAAGGCAGGAATGGCCTTTAAAACCTGCCCTGTGTGCTGCAGTCCAGCCAGGCTTTGGCAGCAGTAGCAGCACAAGGTGATTCCTTCCCACCATGTGTGGCCACTGGGGTTTCTATGGTGTCTGTGCACACACACTGATACTTCCTTAAGCCCTGTGTGCTGCAGTGACCAGTCAGTGTCACTCCAGTTGCCTGCTGCAGCTTTGTGCCAAAGCTTCAGGTAGCCTGTTTGCACTTAGTTCAGAAGAACTGTGTGCTCCCAGTGAGAATGTGGATACAGATAAAGACTTCCTCTAAAAGGACAAAGCTTAAATGGGAATGAATTATTGATTTGTTTGGATGGTCTTGAGTTCTATATTCCCTTCGCTGCTTTGATGGTGCTGGAGCTGAGATCTTTCTGGAATATGCAGTCAAAATAAAGGGAGGAACCTTTGAAAATCATCTGGTTCAACCACCCTGCAGTGAGTGGGGACATCTTCAACAAGATCAGGTTGCTCAGGGGCACATCCAGCTTGGCCTTCAATGTTTCCAGGTGTGGGGCAGCCACAGTTTCTCTGGGCAACCTGTGCCAGTGTTTCACCACCCTCTCTGTAAATAACTTCTACCTTATATCTAATCTAAATCAATCTTTTCCTGGTTTAAAGCCATTACTCTATGTTCTATCATAACAGGCCCTCCTAAAAAGTTCTTCCCACTATTCTCTTCTGTTTGAAGCAGGGTATTTTCTGTGGTTGCAGGTTGAGGATTTACTGATAGTACCTCAAAGGCATTTGGGTGAGAAAGCAGATGCAAGTTCCTTCTTGTTCAGGCTAGCAGTGGAAGCTCCAGCACACAAGAAATGTACAACAAATGACTGCTTGTAGTTAGTTCCATGCTATTTTCAAACTTCTTGCTGTTCATGTGATGAAAGTTTAAGATTAATTGCGTTTTAGACTCTATCAGTTTGATTGTCAAACCTACTCTTCACATATCAGGAAAGGGATGTGAAAAACCTCTAAATGTCAAGTATCTCCCAGGTAACAATTCCCCAGGAAAGCTGTTTGACTGCTGATCTTTTAGGGCATGTATCTTTCTCATGCTCATCATTTAGAGGACACCAAGTAACTCAAGCCTATTAAGTCCTGCATGTTCTGTCAGTGATTAGTGAGAGTAATCTGTTCTTGGCTTCTTTAGAAAAATTCTTTATGGGTTCTAATCTGGGTTACTCTGGCTAGTTAGATTTCAAAGAACAGCTTTTCTTGAACGTGCTACTTTCTGAACCTTTTATCTGGTATCCTGTAAATAATATAGTTTATTCAGGACTGACTGATCTGAAGGTAGTGAATTATTATTGTAAACAGTAGCAGTGCAGCCCAGAAATTATTATCTTGATTTTATTAATAACTTTTGGACTTTTCTTTGTGGTAAACTGTTTAGGTAGCTGACTGTGTAGGCAAGTGTGAGTGTTGGAGAGTGTGTGTGTGTACAGAGGTGGATGTGTGAACCTACAAACGACAAAGTATCTTGTTACTGGGTCACAATCCCTTTCCACTTGCAGGTGCCTCTAAAGACTTGTCCTTTTGCCTGTGGGAAACAGCCTGGCAGTAAGGCAAGACTGTGGGAATTTGGCTAATTTGTACTTACATGGTTGGAATGCAGCCAATTGTCACTTAGCTCTCCACTCATTGCATCTCCATTTCACTATTGTCTTTCTGGCCCCGAGCTCTTCAGAGTGCCTTGAGACACTGAATGTGATAAGAAATCCTCAGCTATATTAGAAACACTTAAAGCTTATCTTTATAGTGATCACCACCGAGTGTGCTTTGCCTAACTCCTCTCCCCTTGCTTTTGAGCAGGACTTTGTTTCTGGGTGAAGAATGCAGACCATAAAGTGCGTGGTGGTCGGCGACGGCGCCGTGGGGAAAACTTGCCTCCTCATCAGCTACACCACCAACGCCTTCCCCGAGGAGTACATCCCCACCGTGTTTGACAACTACAGTGCCCAGATGACCGTGGATGGCCGGACAGTCAGCCTGAACCTCTGGGACACTGCGGGGCAGGAGGAGTACGACCGCCTGCGCACGCTCTCCTACCCCCAAACCAACGTCTTCATCATCTGCTTCTCCATCGGCAGCCCCTCGTCCTACGCCAATGTCAGGCACAAGTGGCACCCCGAGGTGTCCCACCACTGCCCAAACGTCCCCATCCTTCTGGTGGGCACCAAGAGAGACTTGAGGAGTGACCTGGAAACGGTTAAAAAGTTGAAAGAGCAGAGCTTGGCTCCCACCACCCCGCAGCAGGGGACTTCACTGGCTAAACAAATCGGAGCAGTCAAATATTTGGAGTGCTCGGCGTTGAATCAGGAGGGCATTCGGGAGGTGTTTGCTGAAGCTGTCCGTGCAGTTCTGTATCCTGTGACAAAGAAGAGCACAAGAAAATGTGTCTTGTTGTAGTTGCCTTGGTTGGTGGGTGTTGGAGGTTGAATCTTGGAGGGCTTTTTAACGAGTTAAATTGAAGATTTGCATCTTGCACTAACAGCTCTAAGCAGAAATGGTTTATACGATGAGTATTCTTGCAGTCTTACTGCTTCAGGGAAACTGAAACAGAACAGGTTTTTTCTTTCCAACTGAGAGGTCAAATACCTACTTTATTTCTAAAGTTCCAGTCTCCAGCTTCTCCAGGGATCACTTGGTTATTTTAGTGGAGGAAAAATAAAAGAGGGGACCTCTTTGAAGCCACTTCTTTACTAGATAGCCATCAGTTACTAGATTTGCTGAAAAGCACAAATTCTGATAACTTTGCTTTAAGTGTAGCTGCTGCTTTTCCCATCCTTTATTTACTGATTGAATTTGTTTTACAAACAGAAGTCTGGCTGTCCAGTTGTTTTGTCAATTTAAAGCTTGAAAACAGTTTGTTCACTTGCAAAAATGCCTGAACTATAACTGAGATTCACCTTACAGTGAACTGTGATTGATTGTATGAAGAGTTAGCATTAGGCATGGTTAATGTAATGTGCAAGACCAAGAGAATACCTGCAATGATTTATTAATAGAAGCAGGAGCTGATTTCTCCTTATGTAAGGAACTTAGAATAATGATGACTCACTCAAATGAGTGATTTTCATAGTTTTGAGGTGGAGAAGTGGAAGAATAGTTTAGATTCAAGTCTTCCATAATCTTCTAAACTGAGATTTTATTTCACTGTCCAAAGAGACTTTCCACCCTGAGAATAAAGTTTTAGCAATTACCTCCTCAGGCTGACTGAGGTATTTGGGATGACACTTCTCAAAATGAGATTTTCAGTGTAATCCCTTTGATGAATCCCAGAGACTTGACAGCAGCTCTTGAGGAATTAATTGCTTCAATTCCTAACATTCTTGGGGCCACCATCTGAGATTTTTATGGCAAATTCCTTCGTTGTTTTTCTGTGAGAAGACTGACAGAAAATTTGGAGGTTCTGTTTACAGGAACCCATGCTTCTTCCTGTTTTCAGTTCAGTCTGTAACCGTTAGCCAGTCACTGGATAGGATTACCTGGGCTGTTTTTTTTCCTCTCCTGGATGCTCAGTTATTATAAACTCTTTTTAACTGAAGTTCTATTTACATACTTTTTTTTTTAAACCTTCTTTAGCAGCTCTAGTAAGTGGCAGCTGGCTTTTATTTTCAGGATGTGCACTGTTCTTTATGTGTGGTTCCGGGACCAGCTGAGGAGTGAGCGCATGAGCCCTTCCTTAGACTCAACCTTCCAGCTCCGTGGTATGAAAGCAGCATGCTTCAAAGATACTTTGTGTGAAACCACTGGTGCTGGACTGGGCTTTGTTGTCTGAAGTTGACAGTGCTGTCTTTGTCTGGCTGCAGCCTCAATTGGTCATTCAGAACTTGCTTTTTTCTTGTGATTCCCACACATGCGAAACCGCGCTGGTGTATACCCTGGTCAGAAAAAAAAGTGCCTCGTTTTGGCAAGGTAACAGAAAATACATCAACAAGGTTGTTAGGGATCTTGTATTAATTTGACCTTGCTTTCTCTGATGCTGGCAAAAATACCAGGTGGATAGAAATGTTTGCATTTGTGCCCTAATTCCACTATTTGGATAGAAATGTTGGTATTTGTGCCCTAATTCCACTATTGGAAGAGGATGTGCCTTTCTTCAGCTGGTGTAACTGATGCTGACACTAACTGCAGGGTTTTTTTTAAATCTGAGACGTGCTCATTTTGGTGCCAATTGCAACCCACAGATTATAAATTGCCATTAATCCAAATACTGGTACCTGTGGTTAGTGAACCAACAGAGAGTTCCAAACGCTGAGCACAGGCGGTACCAAAACACCCCTTCTGCAGGATGTTTGCAGAAGCCTACAGACTCTGCACATTATTCTTCACCAAGTGCCATTGCCTGGAGTGTCTTTGTGTCTCTTGCACTTGCAGAGGAAGTGCTGTTCCAGATGTGGTTCCTGCCCTGAAGGCTGTGAGGGTGTAGAGAATTCACTGAGATAACCTCTACTTACCACGTTCTGCCTTTGCTTTAGCTGTAGGCCTTTAGTGTGGGCTGGACTTGCAGGCAGCAATTAACTCCGTGCCTTGTAATTCAAGATTATTTTCTGTAGGTAAATTTCAGTAACTGAGTAAATAGAGTTTATCATGTTTAAAATGTATTTATTTAAGCCAGTGCACATGGTTTGTTTTAATGCTGGTCAGACCTAAATCAACTGCCTAGTGACCCCGGTGCAAGCCCATAACCTTTGCTTTATTCAGAAATGTTCTTTTAAAAGTCTGTGATATGTTTGAACTAGTCTTAAGAGGTGCCTGAAATTAAAAGTCTACCTTTTTTTTTTTTTTTTTTTGGCTACATATATTTGCAGTTTTGTACTGAAGCTACTACTGTTTTTAAAAAGTTTTTACTTTTTTACATACTGAAATCTTTTAATCCTGCATCTTTTTGTGGTTATTCCTAACTGAATTACAACCATTTTGTGGAGAAGAAATCTTGTGAGCAAGTATTATTGCACAACCTCTCCATTTCTGTAGGCTCAAGCAGCCATCCTGGAGTGAACTGGAAGAGAGTATAGCAAGATAAAATTCAACTGCTTAATCAATTTATTTGATTTGGTTACACTGTTGATTACATTATGCCAGAACACCTTATCCTCGCTTAGATTACTTAGTAAATGGATTGCACAACAGTGCTGAGGAGAATAACATGATAGTGATGAAAATGAGCAGAGGGAACTTTGAACCATCAAAGATTTTTTTACTCACTTTGGAGAAGTGATTAAATGATTATTTAAATGCTTTGTGTTTCTGTCACTCTCTGACAGGAGTAAAAGTCCTGGCTAGCAGCTGGTTTCCTCCAGCCTCTGTTTTTCATGAGGGTGAGCTTCAGGACAAATCCAGTGAGCTTTTCCATTCAGTGGGCATTCTCCTTTCTTCATCCTCCTTCCTTTTTCCCCCCACCCTGGGATTCTTGGTGCCTTTTATTGTGAGTAGTCCAGTGCTTCAGTTTACAATCAGTTCTGTTTCTCCCATACTTTATTTTTCTTCTGTGGGCAGTTGACAAGTACAGACTTCACATAATCCCGTGGCTGGATTTTGTCTTGTTTTGGGAGGTCAGAAAACTCAGTGTGGGTTTCCTGAATTGTTCAAGGTCCTTTGGTTTGTTACTGAGTAGAGATGCAATGTGTATGTCTTAATTCACAGAAGAAACTCACTGTGAAGACACAGATTTTACCCTTTGCTTTGTAAATGATTTCTGAACTACTTGAGGTTTTTTTTTTAAAACACAGCTGAAGCTGAGCAGTTCAGGAATTGTGTGTCCAAAGGTTATCCCATGAGGTGTGCTTAGATGTGGAAGTGCTTTCTTCAGTTTACAGCTGTAGCTATTTCTATGAAATTTAAACTAGAAGAACCTCCCTGTGCTTTGTCTCCGGGTGCTAAACCTCACTCTGTAGAAACCTTGGTGCTGCTTGGGCTGACCCCGAGAAGTGGATGGGTCACAGGGGGGTCCCAACCCCCAGACTGGCAGCAAAGACCACCCATCAGCAGTGGGAGCCCAAGGCTCTGAAGTGTGGTACTGATACATACACTGGCAACTTGATTTTTATGCTATAAAATAATTTGTATTACATCTAACAGTTTTTAAAGGATTTTTTTTTCCTCTTTTATTTTTTTTTTAATAAATTATGCACAATTACTTTGTAATAAACCTTTCCTCACCTCTCTGGCTGTCGCATTAACTCGCCCCGCTGTTTTGTACCGCACCTGTGCTGAAGGCAGC